>WEDG01002403.1:0-38528 GCA_017591395.1 Schistocephalus solidus | reverse complement strand
TTAAGTGCAGGTTATGGAGTCAGATTATTTGGACATGACTCTTTAGGGTCAGACCCGAAATTTTAATTATTTTTTGGGTCGAATACAATCAATTACTGTGGGATAACCACGTTATGCCCATTCTACAAACAATTAGTACGACAAAAAGTATGAATCTTATATGGCACATATATTATACCGTACTTCCGTCATAGGAACTAGCTAAAAGTCCATACGCGTGTTATGCCAATGTTTCAGCTGCTGCGTGACGCAGAGAGAGGTTCGGCTCCTCAGTGGTTCCCCCAGCGTTCTGTATGCGGGTTATGGTATATGGACTCCAGAGAATAATCAAGGAATGAATATCTGAAATAAATAATTGCATTACATGGAGTCAGATGATTCGGTAATGACCTTTTAGTGTCAGACCCGAAATTTTAATAAACATTTGGTTTGAAGACAATCAGCTACTGTGGAATAACCACGTAATGCCCATTCTACAAACAAGTAGTTCTACAAGTTGTATGAAGCTTATATGGCACATATATTATTACGTACTTCTGACATAGGTACTAGCTTTAAGCCCAGACACGTGTTTAGCCGATGTTTTTGCTACTGCGTGACGCAGCAACGAGGGGTTCGTCTCCTTAACTTGTCCCCCAGCGTTCCCTTTGTGGTTTCTGGTATATGGACTCCAGAGAATAATCAGGGAAATAATTTCTGAGATTATTAGGTGCTGGACATGGAATAAGATGATTCGGACATGACGTTTTAGGGTCAGAACAGAAATTTCAATGAACATTTGGGTCGAAGACAATCAGCCACTTTGGAATGACCACGTTATGCCCATTCTGCAAATAGTATGAATCTTATATGGCATATATATTATACCGAACTTCCGACAAAGGTACTATTTAAAAGCCCAGATACTTGTTTTGCCGATGTTTCTACTGCTGCTTGACGCAGCAACGAGGGGTTCGTCTACTCAGTGGGTCCCCCCGCGTTCTCTAGGCAGTTTCTGGTATATGAACTCAAGAGAATAATGAAGTTAATAATTTCTGAAATTATTATGTGCAGAACATTAAGTGAGATGATTTGGACATTAATTCTTTGGGTCAGACCCGAAATTACAATTATTATTTGGGTCGAAGACAATCAAACACTGTGGAATAACCACGGAATGCCCATGCTACAAACAATTAGTACTACAAGTAGTATGAATCTTATATGACACATATATTATACCGTACTTCTGACATAAATACGAGATTAAAGCTCATACACGTGTTTCGCCGATGATTCTGCTGCTGCGTGACGCAGCAACGAGGGTTTCGGCTCCTCAGTGGGTCCCACAGCGTTCTTTATGCAGTTTGTGGAATATGGACTCCAGAAAATAATCAAGGATATATTTTCTTAAAAATTTAGGTGCAGGACATGGAGTCAGATGATTCGGACATGACTTTTTAGGCTCAGACCAGAAATTTCAATGAATATTTGGGTCGAAGACTCCTCACAGATATATCAATCCATCCTGATGGCCTGTAGAATTCACCATTGGAATTGTTAGCGTCCTTTTCCTTAAAAACGTATAACGTGTGACCATCGATCTAAGATAACGAGATATGATAGAGCGCTTTCTTAAAAATTGCGTCCATTTGGTTTGCTTTATATCCAAATTCATAATCCTATGCTGGTAGCCAAAATGTCAATAATCTCGTCCGCTTTCGCCAACGTCAACAAGATCCCGTCCGCAATTGCAACTCTTTGAAAGAAAAATAAACGGTATTTTACTTATTTGATGGAAAGAGCGTATGGTCTCACCTAGCTCTTCCAGAATATTTTTGAATATGATTATTCCCTCTGAACGTTTTTTCAATATTTGGCTACTTCAAATCTGCCCCCACTTTCCGAACTGAATTGCAATCACTGCTTCATACCATAGAATTCTTTTAAAATTGTTTTAATTTTTTTTAATAATAAACCTCCTGCGCATTTGAAAAAAAGCAGTTTATAATCTGCAAACACATATTATAATATATCCCGTATATGTGGCCCCTCACACAGTGAACCAACTTGTGTAATTAAATTATTTCACTTTCGATTCAACCTTTTTCTGAAAGTGAGCCGAGGACGCTGTAAATGCAAGGCTTTTATTGTTTATTTATAATAATGTATGTTTGCTGTCATTCCCATTGCATGTGCATATCTCACCTGCTAAAAAATTGTAATTGCTTCATATTTCGAATATTTTACGAGACGTATATTGTGATTTTCTTGTTATTAAACGCATATTCTAATGTTGGCAATGAATTTTGGGTCTCTTACTTCATCAACTTGTAGCATTTTCAATAGGGCCCGTTTGATCACTTTTTACAATAACTATAACAAATCAACTACTACTTCACAAACAGTGGTGGCATAAAGCTAAAGGCATAGCAGGTTAAGTCATTTCATTTGAACTAAAGTGAAAATTCATTTTTTTACATACCAGTCAATTTTTAACAATTGTTTCACATTTACGGAAGATGTTTGCACAATTTTGCAGCATATTCTTTTAACAACAGCGCCTTTCGCCTCATATCCTTATTGTGACCATCATCCATCATTCGAAAAATAATTGTGCATTTTTTCAGTCAGCGAAAGCTAGTCAGATTCAGAATATGCTTAACAATTTATGAAATTATTTTCCTCGTTGGAAGGCAATTGGAAATAAAAGGTTTTTAAAGTATAAATATATAAACCTGCTTATTATGAGATTTGAGATTGTATTTTTGCAGTATTAAATAATAATTCACATCATCATTTCTGAGTTTTTATTTCCAAAAAATAATCAGTTTTATTTGGTAGAACAGTCTATTTGAAATTTTATGTAAACCGAACCACACGCAGCTTTGTTAAAAAGTGTCAGAATACAGGTTCAACATGTGTTTTTGATTTTGACTATGAGCAGTGCCGTGAATAAGGTACGACTTGTAAATCCTTAGGATATCTGCATTATTTTAATGAATGTTAGCCATTCATCACATATTTTCAGACTTTCTAAGACACTTATTATTATTTAGTGACAAATAACCCAGTGACACTTTCTTGTAAACATTTTAATTTCCGAAGACCACGTAAGATTTAACCGTTGTAAAAACCCAACAAATTCTTTTATATCACTGTAACATATTGTTTTAATTTGCTGTATTATCCGATGGTTCATCATGAAGGATTAGTATCACTCGTATTTGCCGAAAGTAATCTTAATGCATTTTTGGTATAAACTGCTTTAAAATACACTTTTAGTGCGACAGAAGAGATAATTTAACTTCATTTATTTAGGTTAATTCAAATCATTAATACAAGTGTTGCGTTGGAGGTCCTTTCATATTATTATTAGCCGTCATCATCTAGTCATACCCAATGCCGAGTTTAGAAAACCTGGGATTTGAACCCGTGACCTTTTAAAGTTGTGTGGATTACACTACAATTGAGCCACGGGCTCGACGTTTTGCCGGTTTCGATCGGAAAGATGCAAATAGTGTGCGGATCACCGATGTGCTTAAGTAACAACTATGTTCAGTTGTATGCTGGAGCTAATACTCAAGTGCTTGCAGAAATTCGCATACCAACGCGTACCATATGTCAACAAATGGGAACCGAAAGAGTCAAGGGAGTCCGTTATGGCCATTTCTGGCTTAAAAGCCGTGGTCGGCCAGTCATACCCAATTTCAAGTGTAAAAACACTGGGTTTTGAAAACGCGACCTTTGGTTATTGAGTCAACGCTCTTCCATTGATAGACAGGCTCGCTGTTTTATCGGTTGCAATGGGAAAGACGATGACAGTGTGTTCTTCACCGATCAGCTTAAGGAACATGCATGTTCCTTTGTGTCGTGGAGCTCAGCCTATAGCCCTCGCATGCGGTCGCAAGGCGAGTGTAGCACAAATTGATAATGTGGAACCGACAAAGACAAGGGAGTATGGAATGGTTATTTCGTGCTTATTAGCCATCACCAGCCAGACATATCAAATTCTAAGTGTAAAACACATATGATTTGAACCCGCGACATTTGGTTATTGATTCGAACGCTCTACCATCTATATAAGGTTCATTTGCTTTTTCGGTTGCGATAGTGTGAGCTATCCGTTCTGCTTAAGGAACATTTACATTCCGTTGTGATCTGGAGCTCAAACAAAAGCTCTTGCAGGCTGTCGCATAGTGATTTGTAACATATGTTGATAAAGTGGAACGGAAAAAGAAAAGAGAGAGCGAAATGCCAAATAATTGTTAACTAGCCGTCATCAGACAGACATACTAAATCCCAAGTGTGTAATCCCTGGGGTACGGATCCACGGTCTTTGGATATTGATTCGAACTTTCTACTATTGAGCCGAAGGCTCGTTGCTTTTTCGGTTGCAAATAGGAATATAATGAAAGTGTGTGGCTCACCGATATGCTTATGGAACAAGTATATTCCGTTGTTCCTTTGAGATCAGACTAGAGCCCTCGCTTATCAGCCGTCATCAGCCTGTTATAAACTATCAAAAACGTTGAACACCTGTGATTTGAACCCGTGACCTTTGGTTATTTAATCAAACGCTCTTCCATTGAGTCACGGGCTTGTTAATGTTTCGATTGCGATCGGGAATTTTAATGATGGTGTGTGGCACACCGAAATCCCTAATTAAAATGTATTATCCAATGTGCCCTGGAAATCGGACTAGAGCATTCGCAGGCAGTCGAAAAGCGACGTGTAGCATATTTTGATAACGTGGAAACAAAAAAGACAAAGGAAAGCGTTTGGCCATTTCGTATTTATTTTTGGACATCAACCAGTCGTACAAAATCCTAAAAATTGAACACCTGGGATTTGAACATGGCACATTTTGTTATTTAATCAAACGCTCTTCCATTGAGTCACGGGCTCGTTTATTTTTTGTTTGCAATCGGGAAATTTTATGACGGTGTGTGGCTCACTGATCTCCCTAATAAAAATGTATTATCATATGTGCCCTTGAAATCAGACCAAAGCATTCGCGGGGAGTCACATAGCGACGTTGAGCAAATATGTTTACCGATCTGGCTTAGAAAATATGTACGTTCCGTTGTACCATAAACTAACTTTGTAGCCCTCTCACGTATATGCAAAGCAATTTATAGATTATGCTAATAAGGTGGAACTGACAAAGAAAATGAAGTCAGGAATGTCACACTACACCATTTAGCGATGGGTCCATTGATTTATCATTTTTGTGATAAGAAAATGAATATTGATAGTAAGATGTTCACCGATCTGGTAAAGGAACACGCTTGTTCCGATAAAACCTGAAAAATACTTTAGAGCCCTCACAGGCAATCGCAGAGCAACTTGAATTATATGATGAAAAGATGGAACCGACAAAGACATAGAAGAACGAAATGGACAGTTATGGCTTTTAAGCAATTATAAGCCTGTCATAACCAATCCCGTATGTGCATTGCCGGAGATTCAAATGCGTCACCTGCGGTAATTGAGTGTCACAATCTACCATTGAGCCATTGGCCCGTATTTTTATAAATATGGCGATCGTGCATACCCATTATGATAGTAAGATGTTCACCGATCTGGCTAAGGAACATGCTTGTTCCGATGTAACCTGAAAGTTAGTTTAGAGCCCTCACAGGTAATCGCAGAGCAACTTAAAGAATATGATAAAAAGGTGTAACCAAAAAGAAAAGGATGACCGAAATGGATAGTTATGGCTTATAAGCCATTATCAGCCTGTCATTACCAATCCTGAATGTGCATTTCCTGAGATTTGAACACACGACCATTAGCGATTGAGTGTCAGACTCTACCATTGAGCCATTGGCCGTTGTTTTATCAATTTTTCGATAGGGAAAACAAATTATGATAGTTATATGTTCACCAATCGGTCAATGAACATTTATGTTCCGTTATACACTGTAGCTTACTTTTAAGCCCTCGCATGCATGCGCATAGCAACTTGAAGTATATGCTGATAAGCTGGAAATAACAAAGTCAAGGAAGTCTGAAATGCCATTTCTTGCTTTACAGCCATCTTCAGCCAATCATAAACAATCACGGACATGCATCTACCGAGATTCGAACCCATATCCTTTTGTCATTTAGTGTCACACTATACAATTGGGCAATGGGCCAGTTTTATTTATTAATTTTGCGATCAGGAATGCGAATTAGGATAGTTCGATATTCACCGATCTGGCTAAGTCTCATGTTTTTTTCCGTTGTGCCCTGGGGCTCTCCTAAGAGCCCTCGCACACATGTGCCAAGCAACTTGAAGAATAGGCTGATAAGGTTTTGTAGACAAAGTCAAGGCATTTCGGAATGGACATTTCTGTTTTTTTGCCATCATCAGCCAGTCAGAACATATCCCAGATATGATTCATTCAAGATTCAAAACCGCTATGTTTGGTCATTGAAAGTATCGATCTTCCATTAAGCAAAAGGCCTGTTTTTATCAATTTTGCGATCAAACATACGTTTAATGAAAGATCGATGCTCACTGTTCTGGCTAAGGAACATGTTTGTTCCGTTGTACACTAAGATTTATTTAGAGACCTAACACGCAGTCACAAAGCAACTTGAAGTATCAGTATCAGTTTATTTGAGGGAGATGTAGGTAAGTCACCTTTGAATTCCCTTTTTGTATATGCGAGTTGTGTTATCAAAAAATAGTATCTCGACATTTTGGTGAGGCCAACATAGTTGAAAAAGAGAAGACAGTAAAAGAAAACTCCTGGTGATATTTAGCAGAAAAAACTGTCGCCCTTAAGGCGTCTAACGGGGGGCATTGCGGAGGTTACATGAATCAGCCAGATGCTCCCTTGCTGATTGCAGAGTCCGTTGAGGGATTTCAAAGGCGGAAATATATGCCCAGATCATCATCGGTCCATTGCGGTTCGAACCCAGGGAGAACGTTCATACACCTCATGGACGACGGCCACCAGGTTTCGCTGATGCGAAAACTCACGGTGTCACCAAGGTGTGCAAATAATTAAGCAGCAAAGTCCTCGAGGACCCCAGCATGGGAATTATGGGAGTGCAATACCTCAAACGAAAATAACAAACATAAAGAAATATTACATACATATAGCTAGTAGTATCATAAATTCCTTATTTGCTGACGTCACTATTGCAGCTTTTAGTTCGTGTTGTGGCTCGCACCATTATATCGATCTAACTTTCGCTTAAAAAACTCCAAGGAGTCCGACATAAAAACATCTAGAGGAAGACTATTCCAAGCTTCGACTACTATTTTCGAGAAGAAGTACTTCCGAGTGTCTAGCCTTGCCCCAGTCATACGTAATTTGAGAGAATGACCTCTCAAGTTCGTTGTTTTTGCTAACTCGAAGAAATCACCTGGGACCAGACAACAGTCCTGGACGCGTAGTATGTGAAATGTCAGTATCAGGTCCCCCAGAAGCTGTCTAAAGCGCAAAGGAAAGATATTAAGATTCGATAGCCGTGTTTCATAAGGCAGTGAGCTATGTCCAAGGATAAGTTTTGTTGCTCGCCTTTGTATCTTTTCTATGATGTTGATGTCTTTCGCTGCCCAGTGTATCCAAGCTTGGATAGCGGACTACAACTGTGGCCGCACGAATGTTCCGAAGACTTTTAGCTAAGCAATCGGTAGTGAAGGCTTCAAAAGCTCGTTTAACGAGGTATAGAATCGACATGGCTGACTTCGCTACCTTAGCGCAATGTAGGAAAGGTTTAAGCGAGGGCATAATCCAGACTCCCAGGTCCTTTTTGGCATCCACTTCTTTCAATGGAATGCCATTCAGACTGTTAACCGTACGGTTCGAAGGATTCCTTTTCCTGATTCGTTGCACTTGCTATCATTAATTGGCAAGAGCCAGTCATTTGACAATTTCTGGAGTTTATTTAAGTTTGCTTGCAAGTTCTCTTCGTCAGCCGCCGTTTAAATGATGCGCCAAAGTTTGACATCATCGGCAAACATGGCAATATCACAGTCAAGTTCATTGGCCCAATTGTTGATGTAGACAATTAACAAAATAAGGCCGGGAACAGAGTTTTGGGGAACACCACTCCCAATCTCAACCTTGATCAACTGTTTGTCGCTGATATGGACAATTTGTGAGTGGCAAGTTTAGAAGTTTTCTATCCATGTCAGAAGTATACCGCTTACGCCTATGCGGTTGAGTTTTTAAAGAAGGCGGTGGTGCAGCACGCGATGAAAAGACTTTTTGAAATCGATATAAACTGCGTGCACCTTTTTTCCTCTATCGACCGCTTCGGTCCAACGTTTTTAAACCGTAGATCAAATTTTTTATGCATGATCTACCTCTACGGAAATCGTGCAGAACCTCGGATAGCAGATTGTTATGTTCTAGGAGCTGCATTAGTTGTTGCTTAATTATTTTTTCCATTATGTTTCAGCAAATTGAACTTAGGCTGACCGGTCGATAATGGTTTTCAGAGACCCGGCTTCCACCCTTATAAAGCGGCGTAATCCATGCGGATTTCCAGTTGGCTGGTAGACTTTCGGTCTGGAAGGATGTTTGGAAAGGCGTAGACAGTTTATCGGGACATGGAGACTTGGATTCCTTTAACCCCAAAAGTTCCTTGAGGACATTAGTCTCGGTGAAATGAACAGTCTCGGCTGTTGGATTCACTTTGAAGCTATTGGTAGGGTAATCGTAACTCGTTTCATTTGTGAAAACCGACTGGAACAATTCCGAAAAATGATAACCCTTCGCACCTTCTTCAATAAGGTCTATGACCTCGGTGGCGCACAATAGGGGTATCGGATCCTTGTTCCTTGTATTCTGCCTGAGGTAACCGTAAAACAATTTCGGGTTCATGGTGGCCCGGTTCTGCAGGTATACTTCCAAAGCCTGTCTTGTTCTAAAAATAAGGCCCTTGACCCGATTTCGCAGCATTTTGTACGCATTTAGAGATGCAGAAGTTCCTTTCGTAAGCGAATTTTTCCAAAATCTCCACTTTTTGTTAACGTCGAGTTTTAAGGCATGCGCAAGCCATCAGGGTCTGTTCGTCAACCTTTTTCTCAAAATCAATTACTGATTTTCGATGAGCCTGTGCAGTATGTCCCGGAACGTTTCCCAGTCCTCGGTTATGTTTCCAAAGAATAATGGTTCCCACTGAGTGCACATGAGTTCGGCCATCATTCAACCGAAATCGCCTTGCCATATATTCCTTCCGTTTTTGTGGGTCTTGCTGTTAAAGAAAATAGTGAGTACTCCCATCGCAGTACCACGTGTTCACTTTTACCTAGCGGTGGTAGACATGACACTTCGTCGATGCTGTCCTGCGACTTTGTGAGAACTAGTTCCAGGCAATTGGCCTGTTGTACTTCGCACACCCTTGTTGAAAAGTGACGTGCTGTGTGAGAAGTAGCTTAAGCGTCGTGCTCAGAAGACAACCGTCAAAGGCTAACTCAGAACTATGTGCGCAGGTTGAGATCCAGTCGATGTGAGGCGCATTGAAGTCACCCATAATCAGGATATCTAACAGTGTAGCAATCTTTTATTGCTCCACTAGCAGGTAAGTATGGGTTATGGGGTCTCTTCTTGGTGGGCGGTAGACTGTCAGGACATCTAGACTTGATGTACCTGGCACTTTTAGGGATAGCCATATCGCCTCGGAAGTAGACGCCAGTTTATAAGTTTTGTCTAAAACTGTAAGTTCGCTTTTCACGAAATGTGTGTACGCCGCCTCCTTGACGCTCTTTTCTGTCTTTTCTAAAAAGTTGGTAGCCAACCATATTTACCTCTCGGTCGTCCACGTGTTGGGACAACCAAGTTTCTGTTACGGAAATTATATCTGGGGATAGATCGCAGATATGAATCTTAAGCTAGTCGAGCTTCGATAATATACTCTGTGCATTAGTGTACATGCATGTTAGTTTTCGGTTTGCTTGGAACGTGCTAACATTCGAGCGCAAGCCCCTGGTTACTGGGCCAAATGCGTGGTAATCCGGAACGGGCCACTCCAGGGGGGAGAACAATGGACGATGGATCACTTGGTTGTTGTAAATAGCCAAATTTTTTTCCCACTCGCTGAGCTGCCGTCTTAGTTCGATAACAAGTTGATGGTGTTTTTTCTGCTCCGCAGGTGCAAAGTCCTGTTGAAAAAAAACTGCAGGGTTTGAGATTTTTAACTTTAAGTGCCTCGACAGAATGAGACTGGCTTCCTGGTTACTGGTCAAGATAACATTTAGAGGCCTAGGACGTGTTGGTTCAGATTGGCTTTCGGGCCGTTTTCCAAGGCTGTAGGCTTATTCCAGTTCAATCGACGTATTATGTTCCAGCATGTGGTTCAAAGGTACACGAAAGCGGTTACTGTCTTCGACGCTGTCTTCCACTACCCGGGTGGAAGGTTTCACGTTTCGCACTGGTGACGATGGATCAGATGTTGATTGGCTGTGTTGGCATTTATCCGTTTTTGGGTTTCGGCAAATTCCACGGGTTCGACGATTTTTAATCGCAGATGATAGTTTCGGTTGGGGAATTATTTACACTGCTTGTGCTTGGTGTGATAATCTCAGTATTGCCTGCGGAGGACAAGGCAATGGTCAAAGCCCCGTGTTCGCGCTTTTTTGAGGAATCTCTCGAAGTCGGTTGTCCGTTGGCTTTTTTCTTCTTGGTGACAGTTTTGCGTTTTGGACGGTTTTTGTTTGTTTGAGGCGGATGTTTTTTCCTGCGCCATTGGTACTTGTTGTTCGGTAGCCGTAGAAGCTGTCAAAGTTTTTGTTGGGATACCATTTGAACACGTCTCAATGGTTTTACTCCTGGTAAGTCACTCAGTGGACTTCTGAGTGGCATCTACTGCTTAAGAGGTACCTTTTAGAGCAGATGTTGTTTTGTTTTATCTCATCCTTGAGCTGGTTTAGCTTCATGGACAGTTTCTGACAGCCTCCACAAATAGCAGTCGTCAATAGCGTGCATTTTAATTTTAGAGAGCGCCCGCCGCCGTGATGAGGTGGTCGAGTGGTTAGTGAGCGTCGCCATCGCGTTGGTTGTCGTGGGTTCAATTCCGGCTGGCGGCATGACTTTTTGAATTTTTGTGTGGTAACTTTAGAATTAACGGGTTGCTAGGTGAAGGTTTACACTACCAGCGGTTTTACACTAGCACTATATAAATGATCTACTCCGTCTTTTTTTGCAAATTAATGAAATCCCTCTACGTCTGCTAGTGGAAGTTGGTAACAGTATTTGTTATAACGAGTTACTCGATATAAAATTCACAATCAGTTGGACAGAATATGGATTATAAACGACTCAGCCTTTTTTGTAGATACTGCTCAGAAAGCCTGACCATCGGTTAGATCCTGGATTGGACTGGTAGGTAGTGAAGACCAAGCCAAGTATTCCAGCAGGTTGCTCTATTTGGAGAGCTGTCTTATTCGAATTTGTGAAGATAAAATATGACACTGAGGTGTACACTGATCTGGCTATGGAAGATGTATGTTCCGTTCTACCCTGGAGCAAACTTAAGAGCCCTCGCTCGCAAACGCATAGCAATTAGAAGAATACGTTCTTAAGATGTTACCAACAAAAACCAGGATTGCCTAAATGGACATTTCCGGCATTTAAGCCATCATCAGCCAATCATAACAAATCCTGGATGTGCATCACTTGAGACTCGAACAAGCGACCTATGTTCACAAAGTGTCACACTCTCTTGAAGAACCTACTGCCCGTTGTTTTATCAATTTTGCGATCAGGAATACGAATTATGAAAGGTAGATATTAACCGATCCGGCTAAGGAACATGTTTCTTCCGTTGTACCCTGGAGCTTACTTTAGAACCCTTATAGGCAGTCGCAGAGCATTTTGAAGAAAATTATGATTAGGTTGATCCGACATTGAAAAGGAAGACCGGAATGGACATTTCTGGATTTGTAACCATCATCAGCCAGTAAAAACCAATCCTCGATGTGTATTTCACAAGATTAGATTCCGCGAGCTTTTGTCAATGAGTGTAACAGTCGCTGATTATGCAACGTGCCCATTGTTTTATCAATTTTGCGATTAAGAATACGAATAAGGATAGTTAGATGTTCACCGATCTGGCTAAGAAACATGAATTGTTCCGTTTTACCGTGGATCTTATTTGAGAACCCTAACAGGCAGTATCACAGCAACTTGAAGTGAATGATGATAAGGTGGAACCAAAAAGACAAGAGAGGTCGGAACAGCCATTTTTGGCTTATAAGTCATCATCAGCCAGTCCTTATTAATCACGAATGTGCATCCACTTAGATCCGAAACCGCTTTTTGGTCATTGAGTGTCACACTCTACCTAGGAGCACTCAGCCTGTTATTGTATCAATTTGGCGATCGGGAATACAAATTTGGATATTTTGATGTTAACCCATCTGTCTATGGAACATGTTATTTCCGTTGTACCCTTGAGCATACTTTAGAGCCCTTAAAGTCAGGCACACAGAAACTTGAATAAAATGATGATAATATGGAACCGCCATATACAAGGAAGACCGTTTTCTATTTCTGGCTTAAAAATCCGTCATCAGCCAGAATTAACTGATACCGGATGTGAATCACTTGAGATTTAAAACAGTAACATTTGGTAATGGAGTTTTACACTCTACCATTGAGCTATGGGCTCATTGTTTTTTTGAATTTTGTGATCATTAATAAGAATTATGCTTGTTAGATATTCACCGATCCTTCAAAGGAAGATGTTTGTTCCGAAGTAAATTGAAGCTTACTTTAGAACCCTAACAGGCAGTCGCACAGCAATTTGAAGTATATGATGTTGACGAGGATCCGACATAGACAAGGCAGACCGAAAATGCAATTTTTGGGTTATTTGTCATAATTAGCCAGTCCTTACCGACCCTTGAGTGCATTATATGAGATTCAAACTCTCGTCTCTTGGTCACTGAGTACGTCACCCTACTGATGAGCAATGGGCCCGTTGTTTTATCAATTTTTTGATCGGGAATACGAATAATGATATTTAGATGTTTATCGATCGCTCTTAGGAACATGTTATTTCCGTTGTTACCAAGAGCATACTTTAAAGCCCTCACAGTCGGTCGCAGAGCAAATTGAATAAAAATATAATAAGTTTGAACCGACATAGACAAGGGATACTCGAATGGACATTTCTGGCTTTTATTGCCATCATCAGCCTGTCCTTACCAATCCTGGATGTGCATAACTCGAGATTCGAAACCGCTACCTTTGGTCATTGAGTATTACAGTCTGCGACTTAGCATCGTGCACGTTGTTTTGTAAGTTTTCGATTGGGAATATGAATTATGACAGTGAGCTGTTCACAGATCTGGCTGAGGAACATTTTTGTTCCGTTTTTCCCTGGAACTTTTTTTGAGAACATTAACGGGCAGTCTTAGAGCAAATTGAGATGAATGATGATAAGATGGAACCGAAAAAGACAAGGGAGACCGGAACTGCAATTTCTGGCTTAAATGTCACTATAAGGCAGTCCTAATCAATCGCGGATGTGCATCACCCAAGATTTGAAACCACTACTTTTAATCATTGAGTAACACATTCTACTAAGGAGAAATGGGCCTGTTGTTTAATAAATATGGCGATCGGAAAAATACGAATTATGATATTTTGCTGTTTCTCGAACTGTGTTAGGAACATGTTATTTCCGTTGTACACCGGAGCTCACTTTAGAGACCTCACAGAAAGTCGCAAGGCAAATTGAATGAAAGATGATAAGGTTGAACCGACATAGACAGGGGAGACTCGAATGGCCATTTCTGGCTTTAATGCCATAATCAGCCTGTCCTTACACATCCTGGATGTGCATTATTTGAGATTCGAAACCGCTTCCTTTGGTCATTGAGTATTGCATTCTGCGACTTAGCATCGTGGCCGTTGTTTTGTAAGTTTTTGATTGGGAATATGAATTATGACAGTGAGCTGTTCACCGATCTTGCGATGGAACATGTATTGATCCGTTCTACCCTGGAGCGAACTTCATAGCCCTCACACGCACAAGCTAAGAAACTTGAAGAATATGCTGATAAGGTGGAATTTACAAAGACAAGGAATACCTGAATAAATTCTTCTGGCTATGTAGCCATTACCAGCCAGATAAAACCAATTCCCGATGTGCATTACCCGAGATTCAAACCCGCGAGCTTTAGTCATTGAGTTTTACACTTAACCATGGAGCCATGGGTACATTGCTTTAGCATTTTTGCTATCGGGAATACGAATTATGAAATCGAGATTTTTTACCGATCTGGCTTATGAAAATGCTATTTCCGTTGTACCCTGGAGTTTACTTTTGAGCCCAAACAGACAGTCGCAGAGAAAATTTAATAAAATGGTGATAAGGTTGAACAGACATAGACAAGGTATCTCGGACTTGTCATTGTTGGCTTTTTTGCCATCATTCACCAGTTCTTACCAATCCCGGATATGCATTACCCGAAATTCTACTCAGATACCTTCGGTCAATGAATGTTACAGTCTGCGATTTTGCAACGTGCCCATTGTTTTATCAATTTTGCGATCAGGAATATTAATTAAGATAGTTAGATATTAACCGCTCTGGCTAGGGGACATGTTTGCTCCGTTTTTTCCTGCAACTGCCTGTGAAAACTCTATTCTGAGCTCATTAAGCAGATCGGTGAGCAACACACTATCATCATATACCCGATTGAAACCGCAAAGCAGCGAGCATATGGATAGAGCATTAAACTCAATACCCAAATACCAAGTTTGTTCCGTTTTTTCCTGCGACTGCCTGTGAAAGCTCTATTCTGAGCTCATTAAGCAGATCGGTGAGCAACACACTATCATCATATACCCGATTGAAACCGCAAAGCAGCAAGCATATGGATCATTGGTAGAGCATTAAACTCAATACCCAAATTTTGCGGGTTCGAATCACAGCTCGGTCGAATTTGGGATTGGTTATCACTGTCTGATGACGGTTAATTAGCCGAAAATGCCCATGCTGGTTTCCCTTTTTCATTTTGCGGTTCAACGTATGCTAAACTTCGCGAAACGACAGTCTGAGAGGGCTCTTGTCTGAGCTCCAGGGCACAATCGAACATACAATTTCTTGACTAGATCGGTAAGCAACACACTATCGTTATATTTTCGATCGCAACAGACAACACAACGAATCCGTGGCTCAATGGTAGAGCGTTTGACTCAATTACCGAAGGTTGCAGGTTTGAATACCAGATTTGCTACACTTTGGATTGGTTATGACTGGCTGATGACGGTTTTTAAGCCAGTAATGGCCATTCCTGTCTCCTTTGTTTTTTTGGTTCCACTTTTTCACCATATACTACAGGTCACTTTTCGACTGCTTACGAGGGCTTTAGTCGGTGCTCAAAGGTGCCACAGAACATACATTTTACTTAAAACAAGTACAAATTATCAAATTAACGTCATATTCCCAATCTTAACCGACAAAAATAGTGCCCGTGGCTCAATAAGAGAGCGTTTGACTCAATTACCAAAGTTTGCAGTTTTAAATAACAGCTGGGCTAATCGTTATATTGGAAATGACTGTCTGCTGACAGATAATTAGCCAGAAATGTCACTGTTGGTCTCCCTTGTCTTTTTTTGGTTCCACTGTATCAACATATGCTAAACGTTGCTTTGCGACAGCCTGAGAGGGCTCTAGTCTGTGCTCCAGGGAACAATGTTATATACATTTTCTTGGGTATATCGGAGAGTAACGCACTCTCGTCATCTTTATGATCGCATCCGACAAAAAAACGAGCCCGTGGCTCAATGTTGCAGGTTTGAATCCCAGATGTGCTATACTTGGGATTGGTTATGACTGGCTGCTGACGGTTTAAATGCTAGAAATGGCCATTTCGGTCTCCCTTGTATTTGTTTGTTCCGTTTGATCATCAAATGCTACAGGTCGATATTCGACTTCTTTTGAGGGCTCAAGTCGGAGCTCAAGGGTGCAACGGAACATATATTTTAATGAAGCAGGGCGGTGAGCAACACACTCTCATCATATTACCAATCGCAACCGAAAAATACAACGAATCCGTGGCTCAATGATAGAGCGTTTGACTCAATTATCAACGTTTGCGGGATCAAATCCCAGGTTTGCCGCACTGAAGATAGGTAATGACTGGCTGATGACGGCTTATTAGCCCGAAATGGCCATTTTAGTATTCCTTGCCTGTGTCGGTTCCATTTTATCAACTTATGCTACACGTCGCTATTTGAGAGCTCAGGAGGGCTCTAGTCCGATCATCAGGGCACAACGAAACATACATTTTCTTGAAGCAGATCGGTAAGCAATACACTTTTATCATATTTCCTATCGCAACCCAAAAAAACAATGAATCCGTGGCTCAATGGTTGAGCGTTCGACTAAATATCCAAAGTTTGTGTGTTCGAATCCCAGGGGTGCCACACTTGGGATTGGGAATGACAATCTGATGACAGATTATAAGCCAGAAATGAATATTTTGTTCTCCCTTTTATTTCTCGGTTCCACTTTATAAGCTTATGCTACATGTCGCAATGCAACAGTCTGCGAGAGCTCAATTCTGAACTCCAGGGCGAAATGAAACATACATTTTCATAAAACAGATAAAGAGTAACACAATATCATCATATTTCCGCTCCAATCCGCAAACAAATAGCTTGTGGGTCAATGGTAGAGCGTTTGTCTCAATAACCAAAGGTTGCGGGTTCGCAACCAAGGTGTGCCATACTTTGTTTTGGGTATGACAGGCTTATGACGAGAAATAAGCCAGAAAAGCCCATTCTCTTCTCCCTTGTCTTTGGCTGTTCCACTTTATCAACATATGCTACATGTCTCAACTACCAAAGTTTGCATTTTAAAAAACCCAGGTGTACTACACTTGGGATTGGTTATGACTGGCTGCTGACGGTTTAAATGCTATAAATGGCCATTTCGGTCTCCCTTGTATTTGTTTGTTCCGTTTGATCACCAAATGCTACAGGTCGATATTGTACTGCTTGTGAGGGCTCAAGTCGGTGCTCCAGTTTGCAACTGAAAATACATTTTCATGAAGCAGATCGGTGAGCAACACACTTTCATCATATTCATAATCGTCAATTTTTTTCGGTGAACGCCATAGCCGTGTGGAATAAACTACCCCAGAATGAAAAAACCCGAGAAGTTATTATTCTTGTAAGAGAACTAGAACTAGTTGTTTTGCATTAGGAACAGCTTCGAAGAAATCTTTGTATCGACACAGTAGTATATCTGTTTCAGCTTGATGGAGTACGTGACATCTGTAACAAATGGCAGGTCTTACCTTGAGGAAAACGGCACCGTCTCTGCAGCCTGCACTCGTTGTATTATTCAGCAGACAGTGAGCAACCGTCCACGGATGCCTTAGGGAGAATTCCGGTTCCTAAAAAATTCAGAGAGACTGCAATCAGACTAGTTTTGCATTTAGAGCATTTTCAAATAATTCTTGGCGCTGACAAGGTAGAATCTGTTTTTCTGTTCGACGGAGTACGTGGTATCTGAACATGATCCAATGTGTTACCTTGAGGGATACGGCACCGTCTCAGAAGCCTGCACCCGTCTACTTCTTTGGCAGACAGGGAGCAACGATACAAGGATGCACTCTTGCCTGGAGCAGAATCTTGGCTCTTAACAAAGACAGAGAGACTGATAACATCCTGCACTTGTGAGAGACCTTCCCTGCGCTGTACTGTTATCATTATTACAGGCAGCAGTTCTTTCTCCTAAATAACATAAAAATAGGAAAAACACGTATAATGTTATATATTGGGGGTTTTTTCACTGCCAGTCTGATCCTCACTGTATATTTCGTCTGATAATGCCTGTTTACTAGCATTAAATAAAACTTTTATTATAATAACTATTAACTGATTAAAATGTTATGAGGTGTAAATAAAAAGAGGGCCAATAGGTCTGATTTGAAATATTGTGTTCGATAAAACAGAACCACATTGGATCATCTCATAAATGTAGGGAAAATCTAACCGAATATTTAATTGCCTTACACCAGAACACTTAAACTTAAATGTTACCCAAGACGGAAGTGGCATACGTCAAAAGCGCTAGTTTTGCTCGTCTTCTACCTATCGTAAAACTGTTTCAGTAAGGAATGACTGGCTAACCAAAATGAACCGCACCTCCATAATTTTAATAATATCGTGGTATTTGACGAATCATTTAATGTTATTGCCATTAATATTGGTAACTTAATCTCTCATTATAATTCAGGTGAGAAGATGTTTTCTGATTTCAGATAAACGTAAAATAAAGTCTCGGTAATCAAATAAATCTAATTGCAAATTAAACGTGGTCTGAAAACGATTAATTGTTTTATATTATCTGTCACAACTATGAGTTTACAGAAAGCAACACACGCAATTGATCCTCTATAATCAATGCATAATATGAGATTTTACGTTCATTTCGCCAATTTTAAAATGCTCTCTACCACATTTTCAGTCAAATTTCTGTTAAAAAATCACGGAAAGTTCTCAAGCACATGACGTGCAGCTGCTCAAATCCAAAATCTCGTAGTGTGTGCGCAGTCTAATATTACAGTAACGCTCCTTCCATAGGATGGCAGACTATACGCAATGACATATTTTCCTTCTCCATCGGAGTCATTTCCTTTATCCTATGTGCCTCAAGGGCATTTAGTTTAGATTACCTATCCGCACCTCAGATTATTATTTATATAATATTCAAGATATATTATGGCACGCACGACGGAAGTGAGATACTATACAAAAACAACCTCAACGTTAAACGAAGCATATTCTTACAAGTTTTGTTGTCCAAAACGTACTGCGTCGGTCCAGATCCATGGAGCCGTTTCATATGGCTTGAGGTGCTGATTCTTCTTTGCGAACTGTGATAAAATATAAACTGAATATGGGTTTTACTGCAGGTTGAACTCCATATGCAGTATGCTTACATTTTGTTAACAACTGTATCAAGATAATTCCTGTTATTTTAGCATTGGTAAATTTTCAAAAGTTCCTACTGGCTTTTGTCACTTCTATTGACAGTGGTTGTTACTGGTACAGGTGACTAAGACAGTTAGGTTGAATTGGTGTACACAATGTTTTTTTATGAAGTTGAACAGGATACGCTAAACACCGGAAACATTTTTAAATAGAGATAATTGGGTTTTAAAGATAAAAAATATATTTTCTCTATTTTAAAGATTAAGGGTAATGAAGCGAAGCATAATCCAAAAGTAAAAAGACATTCGCAGACGGAGCATGGGATCACGAAGGGTGTGACTACATCCTGAAGTCACTGGCATAGAAGGATTTTGAGGCTCTCTGGTAGCGCAGCAGAAAGATACGTGCACCAATTAATGCAAAGTTTTTATCATCCCGAAATTTTTGTCAACGAAGTAAGGAAAATAACATTTATGTTTGTCTATTCGTTGATACGAAACAAGGAAAAAAATGTTTTGGCCAAAAGTAGACAAATGCCTCCTGGTGAATGTGGTGGCGGGTCGAAGGTATCATTTATGTTTTGCAGTCCTGAGTTTGTTTTTTTAGATCGATGAAGTAACCATTATTATTTCTGCTTTACGACTTCGGCTAGAAATTTAGGTTTCGGCAACCATGTAGGAGCCACTCGAGGGTTTTCACTGATTTACCTTTAAAATATGATGTAATGTACGGAGAAGAAGTAGTAAGAACTCATCTGATATAACAATATGTCTTAACGAACAAATACAAGTTGTTTTCGTTTGTGTTGAAAAAATTGAATACGCGAGAAAAGTACTCATATATCATTGAACGTCGTCGCAGTTTTAGTAGTAGTAGTATAAGTATAATATACGTAGACGTAGAAATGTAGTAAGACAAGTAATAGTTGTAGTAGTTGTAGAATTATTAGCAGTGGTAGGAGAAGTAGACGAACTAGAAGTTGTACTAACAGTAGTAGCAGTAAAAATAGGGTTAGTTGCGGTTGCAATAGTAGTAACAGAAAGTGACAGTAGTGGTGGGAGTCATAGTCGTAGTAGAAGTAGTAGTAGTAGTAGTTGTATTATTAAAAGTATTGGTATCAGTAGTTGTAGGAGTAGTATTAGTAGTAGCAGTAGTAATATTAGTACAAGTAGTAGTGGAAGCATTAGTAGTTGTAGACGTAGTAGTAGTAGTAGTTGTAGTAGTAGGAGATGTACTTGTTGTAGTATTAGTAGTATTAGTAGTTGTATTAGAAGTGGTAAATGCAGTGGCAGTAGTAGTAATAGTAGAAGTAGTTGTAGTAGTATTCCTAGTAGTATAAGTTGTGGTAGTAGTAGTAGCAGTGTTGATAGTGGTAGTATTATTAGTAGTAGTTAAGGTCGTAGTAGTAGTGGTGGTAGCAGTTGTAGAAGCAGAAGTATTAGCAATGGTAGTATTAGTAGTAGTAGTAGTAGTAGTAGTAGTAGTAGTAGTAGTAGTAGTAGACGTAGTCGTAGTAGTAGTAGCAGTAATAGTAGTATAAGTAGTAGTGGTAGCAGTAGTAGTAAATAAAAATTAGTACAAGTGGTAGAGGAAGCATTAATAAGTGTAGTAGTAGTATTATAAGAAGTAGTAGTAGAAGTGCTAGTAAAATTAGCAGTTGTAGTAATAGTTGTAGAAGTAGATGTACTAGTAATTATAGAAATAGTTGTAATAGTTGTAGTAGTTGTAGGAGTAGTCGTTGTAGTAGTATTAGTATTAGTTGTGGTTGAAGTAGTAGTAGTAGTAGTAGTAGTAGTTGTAAAAAGTAGTACAAGTAGTAGTGGTAGATGTAGTAGTAGTAGTCGTAGTAGTATTAGAAGTGGTAGTATAATTAGTAAGAGTAGTGGTAGTTGTAGTTGTAGTAGAACTGGTTGTAGAAGACGTAGTAGTAGTATTATTAGCCTTAGTAGTAGAAGCAGTTGTCGTAGTAGTAGAAGTAGAAGTAGGAATGATGGTAGTAGTTTTAGTTGTTTTACTAGTCGATATGGTATAATAAGTAGTGGTTGTACTATTACTAGTAGTATTAGTTGTCATAGTAGAAGTTTTAGTAGTTATATTATTAGACGTAGTAAAATTAGTATGAGTAGTAGAAGTTGTATACTGATATTAGTAGTAACTGTAGTAATAGTAGTATTGGTAGTATTAGAAGTAGTAGTAGTAGTAGTAGTAGTATAAGTAGTAGTAGTAGTAGAAGTTGTATTAGTTGTAGAAGTTGTATTAGTGACAGTACTAGAAGTATGTAGTCGATTTTATGGTTGTAAAACTTGTAGTGGTTGCATTATTAAAGGTAGTAGTAGTAATAGTAGATATGATAGTATTATTTGAGGTAGAAGATGTAAAAATAATTGTAGTATAAGAAGTAGAAGTAGTAGTAGTAGTAGTAGTAGTAGTAGTAGTAGTAGTAGTAGTAGTAATGTAGTAGTAGTAGTAGTAGTAGTAGTAGTAGAAATTTTGCCTTTGATGTTTTTAATTCCTGTTCACTTTACTAACCGGTCTCTCCTTCCCCCTTATCGTCCATAGCCTCGTTGGCTCCTACTTGTTGCAACTAAAACGCTGCTACTCACGATTTTTAGGTGCTAGCTTAACCGCTGTCTGTTGCATTTTACTCTACTTCTTACGTAGATACTTTCTTCGTGGTTATGCTTGGCAACGTTAAGGGGTAAGGTAGTTCCTTCGCAACTAGCTATGGCATTCTTAGTTCGGTTCGCTTTTCATTTCTTTCGAAAAGTTTCATTGGCTTCATTATTTAACCGACGTTTGGCCTCGATTTCACCCTACCGCACAATTCCTACCGATGACGTTGTTAGGACTACCTAATTCTATGTACATTACTGTCGGTCAGTATGAATTGCTTTATTCGTCTCTCCCCCCCTCCCCTCTTTTTTTCCCATCCTTAATTAATCCTGCACCCCCCATCTTATCTGTTGCCTTGGTTGCGCCAATCAGTTTTCTAATTTTTAAAATCTTAATTAAATCCGGCTGGTTATTAAACTCGTCTTTCCTGGCGCCGCGTAATGACTTGGTAGAGGACCAATGATACAGTTTTGTTAATTATTTATTCAATAAATCATCACAGCTGTTTTTACATGGAGGAAATTTCAGACGGTGGATCAACACCTTCGGGTGCGTATTTTTTTGATTCTCTGTTGATTCCCGCTTCCGTTGTCGCTCGCTTCCTATTTTTCAACCACACTTCAGCTGTCTTAGGGGTTCAAAACTTGAGCATTGGTCAATTTCGGTTTTGATATTTTTTTCTTTGTCGTCTTCATAACTTGGGCGTTGTCTCTAGTTTTTAAGAGGTAGGTGTTCACCACGTGACCCACAAACGTATCCCAGGCCTGAGATAGATTTTCACATTTTAATCCATACCACAAACGATATTGTACTTCATCTAGGTGAGCCCAGACAGCTCTGCCGGAGGTCGGACCGGTTTCAGACATTTTTCTCTTGAGTCGGCTCCAGTAGGCTTCTATGGCATTGGTGTGCATTCCAGTTTCGGGGTTAACAAAGTTCTTGCTGTGATTAACTGTGAACTGCTTGTAGCCCTCCTCGGGTTGTCTGCTGTAGGCCTTCCATTCGTCGGTCACTACTACACTCTCCTTAGCAACCCACTTCGTTATCACCGTCTTCAACGCCGGCCAGCTTAGGTTGTTTACATGTTCAAATACGGCCTTTCTTATAGACGTATCGTACATTCCAACTACCCAATACTGACGTCCTTTTCTTCCTTTATTATTCTTTCGCCTTGCAACCATGGTCTCGTCCACCTGTACCTCTATATCCTTGCCGCCTATCTGGCCTACGGCGCTCATGAGTGCATTGGTTGAGACATTGCGACAAATTGCGTACCACTGCATTGCAGTATTGCGGTGCACACCTACCAGTGCGGCACAGCGCTTCACTTGCACACCTTCTACATACCAGTAGACAATTTTCATAATTTTCGCCGGGGTTAATCTACTGCCTTCGAACATACTGCCCTTTCTTTGACACTTTTTCCGTCTGCAGCGGGAACATTTAAATAAAAAGCCGTCTGTCTGCTCAGCAGAGGCTTGCTGGGTCATATTATTTCCACATGTCACAACATATGCATTGGTTATATTTCTTTTGCTGTAGGTAGTCGACCAATCCGCTGAAGTCTATTATTTTCCTTATCTTTTCCTCTTCCGTTGACGTATTCACCTGCGGTCCTCTCCTTCTTTTTTTCCCTTGCGGTGGCATTCTAATAAGTGGATAAAAACAATTAAATTAACAATGCCATCAAACTAATTATTCGGTTTTTAGTACCCTCTGTTCCTTGTTTAGGGTTTCATTTTTGTACTATTCCTCACCAACTTTGCCAACCATGCTCCAAAATAAAACACAATTACTTTTCTATTGCTGTCAGTGGTAGTACTAGTAGTAGTTAAGGTCGTAGTAGTAGTGGTGGTAGCAGTTGTAGAAGCAGAAGTATAAAGGTGGTAGTATTAGTAGTAGTAGTAGTAGACGTAGTCGTAGTAGTAGCAGCAGTAATAGTAGTATAAGTAGTAGTGGTAGCAGTAGTAGTAAATAAAAAATTAGAACAAGTGGTGGGGAAGCATTAATAAGTTTAGTAGTAGTATTATAAGAAGTAGTAGAAGTGCTAGTAAAATTAGTAGTACTAGTTAATGTACTAGTAATTATGAAATATTGTAATAGTTGTAGTAGTTGTAGGAGTAGTCGTTGTAGTAGAATTAGTATTAGTTGTGGTTGAAGTAGTAGTAGTAGTAGTAGTAGTAGTAGTATTAGTAGTAAAAGTAGTACAAGTAGTAGTGGTAGATGTAGTAGTAGTAGTAGTAGTAGTAGTACTGGTTGTAGAAGTAGTAGTAATAGAATTATTAGCCGTAGTAGTAGTAGTGGTCGTAGTAGTAGTAGAAGTAGTATTAATGGTAGTAGTATTAGTTGTTTTACTAGTCGTAGTAGTAGTATATGAAGTTGTGGTAGTACTATAACTAGTAGTATAAATTGTCGTAGTAGAAGTTGTAGTAGTAATATTATTAGTAGTAGTTTAAATAGTATGAGTAGTAGTTGTTGTATACTGGTAGTAGTAGTAGTTGTTGTAATAGAAGTATTGGTAGTATTAGGAGTTGTAGTGGTAGTAGTAGTAGTAGTAGTAGTAGCAGAAGTAGTATTAGTAATAGTAGTAGTAGTAGCTATATTAGTGATAGAACTAGAAGAAGTAGTAGATTTTATAGTTTTACAAGTTGTAGTGGTTGCATTATTAGAGGTAGTGGTAGTAATAGTAGATGTGAGTGCTATTTGGGGGTGAAATAGCAGTATTAAATTTTAGTATAAGTAGTAGTAGTAGTTGTAGTGATGTATGTAGTAGTAGTGTTTGAAGTAGTGGTGGTAATACTCGTAGTAGTAGTAGTATTAGTAGTAGTTGTAGCAGTAGTAGTAGTAGTAGTAGAAGTAGTAGGAGTAGATTTAGTAGTAGTAGTTGAAGAAGTATTAGTAGTTGTATTCATAGAAGTAGTAGTAAAAGTAGTAATAGTAGTAGAAGTTATAGTATAAGTTGGGTTAACGGTAATAGTAGTAGTTGTTGTAGAAGTAGTGGTAATTTTAGTTGTTGTAGTAGTCGGAGTAGTAGTTGTAGTAGAAGTAATAGTAGTTGTAGTAGTAGTAGTGTGTAGTAGTAGTAGTAGTAGAATAGTAGTAGTATTAGTAGGAGTAGATTTGTATTAGTCGTAGTTGTAGTAGTAGTATTATTGAAGTATTCGTAGTTGTATGAGAAGTAGTAACAGTAGTAGTAATAGTAGTAGTAGTTGTAGTTGTAGTGGTATTAGTTGTAGAAGTAGGAGTATTAATGGTAGTAGTAGTAGTATTAGTAGCTGTAGCAGTAGTAGTTGTAGTAGTGGTTGTTGTAGTAGTAATGGTAGTAGTTTTAGTTGTATTAGTAGTAGTCATAATATGAGTTATTAGTTGTATTAGTAGTATTATTAGTTGTCGTAGTAGTAGTGGGTAGAATTAAAAGTAGTAGTAGTAGTTATGTAGTAGTAGTTTTAGTAGATAGTCAGTGGTAGTTTTAGTTGTAGTAGTAGTAGTGTAGTAGTAGTAGTAGTAGTAGTAGTTGTAGTAGTAGTAGTGGTAGTATTAGTAGGAGTAAATTTTTATTAGTCGTAGTTGTAGTAGTATTATTGAAATATTCGTAGTTGTAGTAGAAGTAGTAATAGTAGTATTAGTTGTAGTAGTAGTGGTATTAGTTGTAGAAGTAGTAGTATTAATGGTTGTAGTGATAGTATTAGTAGCAGTAGTAGTTGTAGTAGTAGTAATGGCAGTAGTTTCAGAAGTATTAGTAGTAGTCATAATAGGAGTGTTATTAGTTGTATTAGTAGTATTATTAGTTGTCGTAGTAGTAGTTGTAGAATTAAAAGTAGTATTGTAAGTAGTAGTTTTATTAGAAGTAGTGGTAGTTTTAGTTGTAGTAGTAGTAGTAGTAGTAGTTGTAGTAGTAGTGGTAGTATTAGTAGGAGTCGATTTTTATTAGTCGTAGTTGTAGTAGTAGTATTATTGAAATATTCGTAGTTGTAGTAGAAGTAGTAATAGTAGTATTAGTTGTAGTAGTAGTGGTATTAGTTGTAGAAGTAGTAGTATTAATGGTTGTAGTAGTAGTATTAGTAGCAGTAGTAGTTTTAGTAGTAGTTGTAGTAGTAGTAGTAATGGCAGTAATTTTAGTAGTATTAGTAGTAGTCATAATAGGAGTGTTATTAGTTGTATTATTAGTATTATTAGTTGTCGTAGTAGTAATAGTGGTAGAATTAATAGTAGTATTATTAGTAGTAGTTTTGTTAGTGGTAGTTGTAGTAGTGGTAGTAGAAGTAGTAGTAGTAATGGTAATAGTAATAGTATTAGCAGTTGTAGTAGTAGCAGTAGCACTAGGGATAGTCGTAGTAGACGCAGTAGTCGTAGTGGTAATAGTAGTAGAAGTTTTAGTAGTTATACTAGTACAAGTAGTAGACGTTTGTTCTAGCGGTAGTCATGGAAGTAGACGCTGTAGTACTAGTGGTAGAGGTTGTTGTAGTGATGATCGTAGTATTGATAGTCGTGGTAGGAGTGGTTGTAAATGTAGTAGTCGTAGTAAAAGCAGTACTAATAGTAGTAGTTGTAGTAGTAATAGTGTTAGTTGTAGAAGTAATACTAGAAGTAGTAGTACTTGTGCTAATAGATGCAGTTTTAATAGTAGAAGTAGTAGCAGTGGAAGTAGTTGCAGTAGTATTAGTAGGAGTAGTAAACGCCGTAGTCGTAGTGGTTGTAGAAGTAGTAGTAGTTGACGCAGTAGTAGTAGGACTAATAGTAGTTGTAGTCGTATTGGTTGTAGTAGTGGTAGCATTAGTAATAGTGGCACTAGTAGTTGTGGTAGTATTACTTGCAGTATAAGTGGTAGTTTTTTTCATTTGTAGTATTTGTAGTAGTAGTAGCAGTGGTAATGGCAGTTGTTGTGGTAGTAGTAGTAGTGGTAGTAGTAGTAGAAATTGTGCCTTTGATTTTCTTAATTCCTGCTCACTTTACAAACCGGTCTCTTCCCCCTTATCGTCCTTAGCCTTGTTGCAACTAAAACGCTGCTACTCACGGTTTTTAGGTGCTAGCTTAACCGCTGTCTGTTGCATTTTACTCTTCTTCTTACGTAGATACTTTCTTCGCGGTTATGCTTGGCTACGTTAAGGGGTAAGCTAGTTCCTTCGCAACTAGCTATGGCATTATTACTTCGGTTCGCTTTTCATTTCTTTCAAAAAAATTCATTGGCTTACGTTATTTCCCCGACGTTAGGCCTCGATTTCGCCCTACTGCGCAATTCCTACCGATGACGTCGTTAGGACTACCTAATTCTATGTACATTACTGTCGGTCAGTATGGATTGCTTTATTCGTCTTTCCCCCCCTTTTTTTCCCATCCTTAATTAATCCGGCACCCCCACCTTATCTGTTACCTTGGTTGCGCCAATCAGTTTTCTAATTTTTTTAAATCTTAATAAATTCCGGCAAGTTATTAAACTCGTCTTTCCTCGCACCGCGTAATGATTCGGTAGAGGAACAATGGTACAGTTTTGCTAATTATTTATTCAAAAAATCATCACAGCTGTTTTTTTCACATGAGGGAAATTTCAGACGGTGGATCAACACCTTCGGGTGTGCATTTTTTGCTTCTCTGTTGATTCCCGCTGCCGTCATCGCTCGCTTCCCATTTTTCAACCACACTTCAGCTGTTTTAGGGGTTCACAACTTGAGCATTGGCCAATTTCGGTTTTGATATTTTTTTCTTTGCCGTCTTCATAACTTGGGCGTTGTCTCTAGTTTTTAAGGGGTAGGTGTTCGCCACGTGACCCATAAACGTATCCCAGGCCTGAGATAGATTTTCACATTTGAATCCATACCACAAACGACATTGTGCTTCATCTAGCTGAGCCCAGACAGCTCTGCCGGAGGCCGGACCGGTTTCAGACATTTTTCTCTTGAGTCGGCTTCAGTAGGCTTCTATGGCATTGGTGTACATTCCAGTTTCGGGGTTAACGAAGTTCTTGCTGTGATTAACTGTGAAGTGCTTGTAGCCCTCCTCGGGTAGTCTGCTGTAGGCCTTCCATTCGTCGGTCACTACTACACTCTCCTTAGCAACCCACTTCGTTATCACCGTCTTCAACGCCGGCCAGCTTCGGTTATTTACATGTTCAAATACGGCCTTTTTTATAGACGTATCATACATTCCAACTACCCAATACTGACGTCCTTCTCTTCCTTTATTATTCTTTCGCCTTGCAACCATGGTCTCGTCCACCTGTACCTCTATATCCTTGCCGCCTATCTGGCCTACGGCGCTCATGAGTGCATTGTTTGAGACATTGCAACAAATTGCGTACCACTGCATTGCAGTATTGCGGTGCACACCTACCAGTGCGGCACAGCGCTTCACTCGCACACCTTCTACATACCGGTAGACAATTTTCATAATTTTCGCCAGGGTTAATCTACTGCCTTCGAACATACTGCCCTTTCTTAGACACTTTTTCCGTCTGCAGCGGGAACATTTAAATAAAAAGCCGTCTGTCTGCTCAGCAGAGGCTTGCTGGGTCATATTTTTTTCACATGTGCACAACATATGCATTGGTAATAGTTTCTTTTCCTGTAGGTAGTTGACCAATCCGCTGAAGTCTATTATTTTCATTATCTTTTCCTCTTCCGTTGACGTATTCACCTGCGGTCCTCTCCTTCTTTTTTTCCCTTGCGGTGGCATTCTAAAAAGTGGATAAAACAATTAAATTAACAATGCCATCAAACTAATTATTCTGTATTTTCGGTACCCTATGTTCCTTGTTTAGGGTTTCATTTTGTACTATTCATCACCAACTTTGCCAACCATGCTCCAAAGAAACACAATTACTTTTCTGTCGCTGTCAGCTACCTGTGCCCTTAACCGTACTGCAATTACATTCAGAAATTTTTTTGCTTTGCTTCTCTTTTTAACAAAAAAAATTGCGTCTGCAAATCCCTTAATCTACTCTTTCGTTATTTCTTCGCATTCATTCAATAACACTACAAATTTTTGTTTACCTTATTACAATACCAAGCGAACTACCGGCGACCACCTGAACAAAAAATTTTACTTATTCCATCACATGATTTAATTCATATTAACAAACTTACCTTAGTTGCGCTTCAGCTTCTTGCATTTCGTTTCCTTCTGGGAGGCTTAGTTAGCGATCTCATTTGTCAGCTTCTATTTAAATTCCTTCAATTACAGCGCGTTACATAAGCCTTCTTCCTATTGGCTCCCTTTTCATTTGTTCAGTTTGGTTTTCATTTTCAGCCAATGGGGATCGTTCAGTTCACCCGTGCTTTTGCATTGGATGCAACATTTTATTTCTAATTTAGGCTGGTTATTTTCACCTCATTCAAACTTAATTCCTTTATATAAAATTTGCACATCCAACTACTTACGCCATTTAGGTTGGTGTTTATTTTATTGTTCTGCCCCACCCATAAAACCCCTATTACCACGGTTCCCGTAAGACAGGCTCTTGGGTTTATGCATTTATTTTGGGACCCGCTTATTGTGCCTTCACCGAAATATCAAGTTGGCAGCAAATGTGTATAAAAGGGTATCGAGTCACTGTCCCAGCACCACCTTGTGTAGAGCATACGGTGGACCTCGTTGAAATCGTTGGTCAAACTGTCACAAGCGGTTTTATACGAACAATATATAAATCATCTACTTCGCCTTTTTGCAAATTAATGAAAGCCCTCGGAACGTTCTTAACTACGTCTGCCAGTGGAATTTGTTGAAAGTATTTGTTTGACGAGTTACTCCATAAAAATTTCATAATCAGTTAAACAGAATATGGATAATGAACGACTCAGCCTTTTTTATAGATACTCCTCAGAAACTCTGACGAGCAGTTAGAGACTGGATTGGACTGGTATGCTTAGGCAAAGCCAAAATTTCCAGCAGGTTGCTTGATTTGGAGAACTGTCCTGGTCAAACAATGAGGATATCGAAGGCAACTGGACGGTGGATTCAATTACTTGATTCAGTGCAAAGACTCAATTAAAATCGGTCTTCTTGCTGCTCAAAATTTAAACCGCGCGGCACATGGCGGGAGAGGCAGAAGCGGTGAGTTTACACTTGGTTGGGTATTGATAAGCAGTTGTTGTTTTAAGGTGGGCGCAAGTCAGTGCGCCATGCACGCAGACCTTAATGCGCATCCAGATCGACGTGGCGTTTGATACGAGGAATTCAGGTTGGAGACGCCCATAATTGGTGTTCGTGCGTAAACTATCTTCACATGCGTCAATGTTCATGCCTTGCCTGATGTCTTGCTGGTTTGCGTTCTCCGCGGTTATCCCATCAAATGTGTTGGTGTGTGGCATAGGTTCCCTCAGACATGTGTTCTGGCTCGGTATGCGTTTGCTTGCGACCGCGAACAGTCTGACTTCTTGCATGCGATTCTGTTGATTGAGTAGCACTCGTAAGGCCTGGTAGGCCGCAGGGAGAATCGTACAGCGGTTAATGGAAGAAGTTACGGTGTGCCAGGCTTCGAGCGTTTCTCTGGCTGTATGGTCGAAATGAGGCGAACTATGTCGGAAAGGCCGGTAAGCGACTACAGACCCGCATGTGTGAGCACGCAAGGGCAGTTAGAAAGATGGATCAGCTCTCGTTGGTGGCGGAACACTGTGTGGCCTCTGGACACACCTTTTCTTTCCTGGACGCCGAGGTATCGACCAAACAGCGACGAGGGACGAGAAACAGATATGCGGGTCCGGGACAACAAACGCGGGCAATGCAGACGAGGTCAATGACAATCACCAATGAACTTTCAGCAACTCTATCAGTGCTCTTTCCAAAGTCATTTGACTCTGGAACATTTCCTTTTGATAGGACGCTGGCACATAACTCCCTTGTACAAAAGCGGTAGCCGGGTGTCAGTGAGAAATTACAGGCCCATAAGCTTGACATGCCTCCTTGGAAAGGATCAACACGGGTTCAGAAAAAGGAAGATCCTGCACAACAAATTTGCTGTATTCGATCCAGAGGTGGACCCAAACACTTGAAGATAGACACGCGGTTCACATCGCCTTCATTGACTTTCAAAAGGCCTTCAATACTGTGCCGCACCAGACACTGCTGTACAAGCTAGAAATAATTGTAATCAGAGGTAACCTCCTCAAGTGGATCGAAAACTTCCTCGTGGGTCGGAGCTAGGTTGTGTGCATCTGCTAAGAGAGGTCAAGTTCTGCTGCGGTCGAGAGTGGGGTTCCTCCGGGTTCAGTACTAGGGCCAATACTGTTCCTGCTATACGTGGACGATTGTGTCAGGGATCTGGACTGGAACCGGAGCCATGAGGAATTTAACTTAACCCTCGCGTTTCACGCACAACTTGCCATATTTTATGATCGCTTTTGAAATTTTGCAACCCACATTGTTTTTTTGTATACCGCACTTAATTTCCCGTTACAAATAGGGTACTCAGAGGCCTATGCCTATTTCCCACGGGTTGGGACACCCAGGTTTCTGTTAGGGAAATTATATCAGGAGATAGTTCAGACATATGAATCTTAAGTTCGTGGAGCTTCGATAGCATACTCTGTGCATTGTTGTACAGGAACGTTAGTTTTCGGTTTGCCCGGGAAGTGCTTACGATCTGTTTGTTAACCTTTCTCTCAAAATCGGACAGTGATTTTCGATGAGCCTGTACAGTACGTCGTGGAAAGTTTCACAGTCCTCGGTCATGTTTCCAACGAATAAAGGTTTCAACTGAGTGCGCGTGAAATCAGCCCTCATTCCACCGAAATTGCCTTGCCATATATTCCTTCTGACTGTTGCGGGTCTTTCGGGTATAGCAAATAGTGAATACTCCCATCGCAGAACCACGTGGTCACTTTTAACTAGCGGCGGTAGACATGACACTTCATCGATACTGTCCTGCGACTTCGTGAGAACTAGGTCCAGGCAATTGGCCTGTTGTCCTTCACAAACCATTAATGGAAACTTGGCATTGTGCGCAGCATGCTGTTGTACAACATGCTGCAAGGTTTCCATGATCCGCGGAATTCGCTTTTTAAATTTCTTTTCTGACGGCTGTCCCCGTCGTCTGCATGTCTAGCGTGTTCTTCTGTGAGTGGTTCCACTGGTGCTCGGTGTCTCCCCAAATGTGGCAAATTAAGAGATAAGAAACACCTACTGGTGCCAGGAGGTGAGGTGCCCCTTGGCAGGTTTACCGGAAAGTCCGAGTAACAAGAGTACCTCGATCCGATAACGCGATAAATATCGAATTTTCGGTGTTTTTATCCGGTGAGTATATACTAGATTTTCGAGATACGAAAAAACGTCAACCGTGGGAGATGCAGCATTATGCACAATTCGATGACTTTTTCGTCCAACTTTTCGAGCTCGTTAATTTGCAGCTTTAAAGGTCGGGAAACGTTCCCTGTGTATATAATTCCCTTGTAGCACGTCCACATGAAGGATACATCGGCTCCATGTAGACAAGTTACGATAGTTGAGACTGAGAGCAAATTTTGTCCAAACTGTCGCTGGCATTAACTATGGCTGATTCATCCCTTGGTGCTTGCAAACCACAAACTATGTGACTGTGTGGTTGTAGGGTTCACGAGTGCCGTCCAAATGTTGAACTGGATTGATAGTGAAATGCCCGACTGGCTACGGTCGGCTCCTGTCTATAATTTATATCAGCACATACGTATCGTTATGGGCAAGCGAGCATATTTCGAGTGATATTTCGGTAGGCTTGCATGCCTAATGACACTTGAAATATCAGCCGTATCTACCTTTGTCTCCTAAACGGGTTTCCACCTATTGACCGCTGTTCAATATGGCGGCTGTGTCAGGTATGACGTTTGGTTTTTCCCTCCGGCAGTAAAAGTTGGCTATGTGACCCCGGCACCTTTATAGTTAGTCAAATGACTTCGGAGCTGCATGAAAACTGTTTCATTTTTCTGATACAACCAGCCCGTGTTTAAATTAGGTAACAACACCGCCTCCCTGACGCCCTCTTCTATATCTTCGAAACAACTAAAATCCTAGTAGTAACAATTCGTGGACAGCCAGGTTGCTGTCAGAGATAATTTCGAGGAAAGTTCATAGATGTGGGTTTCGAATTCATCTTAGTTTGACATTATACACTATACGTTGGTATAACTAAATGAGAGTAATAAATTTGGGAATTTTTGTTTTGGTGTAGCCTGATCCCCTATTTTCGGAGACACTTCTGCCCACATTTGAATTGGTTCCGTCCAACAAAGTGGGAGAAGACGTTGCATTATCTGAGTTTTGTACATCACTAGGTGTGTCTCCCCATTCTGCTGTCTTCTTCTAAATTCCAGAACTAATTGTCGACGTTTTATTCTCGCTGTCGGTGTGCAGTCCAGTTGAAAAGAATGCCTTGTTCTCGATTAGATTGCCAGACATTGGATTGTTTGGGTGCGTTACTGCTCTGATATGGCGATTTGTCGCTTTCCAAGTCGTAAGGGCTTCAGAACTGAAAATTCCGTGTGAAAATTCCTTGAATTATCAGGAACTGCACCCTGTCCAGCAATTATCTCTCTTCTTTTCAGAAATTAAAGTATGCTCATTAAGATTCTTGTCGTCGTCTGCGTTCAGAAGGGTTTTGGGACATATTTTACGTTTTGTTCTCCCTTTAATGAGTCTTAATTGTCAGTTAGTACTTTCGCAGGCATAGTTTTGCGTGCAGTACGCTTAAACTCGACCCACTCCCAATAATGTTCTGGCTTACCGAGGATACTTTTTCTGCACCAAATATTAGTTATCGGTTATGCAGAGCCCCATAAACGCGTGGTCATCTTCTTCATCAGATTTTACAACGGAGGCAGCTGTGTTTGCGCATCGTCTTTGGTCTTGCTTATTTATCATCAACGCCGATTTGTTCTCTTCCGTTAAAAGGCGATAATGTTTCTTCAGCTTCTTTATCTCCATTTTGAGGTTGAATTAATCTGCCAATGTTTCTTTTAATAATTTAGGTATTCGTACACCATCAAATTTGCTGCCCTTAAACCGCTTTAAAAAGCAACCGAAAAAGCAAAGAGCATCATCTACTGGACAGGGTGTGCTTTCATTTTCCTTCTTCTTGAAGTTCACTTGGATCTTTGTTGCCTTCGTTAGACCGCATTCAAGATACGGAATGCCAGTCTGGATGAGGAAAAACAGTGATTCGTTAGAGTAGGCGCAACGACGGGGAAACAAACTGGTGGACGTTATGAAGACTTTTTCATAGAAAAAGATGGCAAATTTCACATCGTTCCACTTTCTTATAAGCAATTATGGCGAAAACAACCCTAAATATTGTGCAGTGTCTGCGGCTATGGCTGCTCAGCTAAACACGAAGACACCTCCGTGTTTGAAGACTCAAGAAGCCCACGCTGTTATACGAACTACGTCTACAGCTAGTGTACGCGCAGAGATCACCAAAAATCCTCTTTCATCCAGCGTGTAGTTCAGCCTAGAGCCCCACTCCTAAGCAGAATTATGCGTTTTGATAAAATGGTTGTGTTTAAAAGGCATATGAATTATTTAATTTTCTACGAACGAGGTCAGCCACTGCAGGTGTACTTATAGCCTTCTTTTAGCTTCGTTTCTTGATTGCAGTTCACATGTACCTGCTCGGTGAAAGGGTCTTTCAAAACGAGTATATTTAAATGCTAAAGGTATATGCTTGAATTTATAAGTAATAATAGTATCTATTAAAATATTTTCAGTGGTAAGCGTCCGATGGGCTCAGTAGTATCACCGTCGTTTCCCATAAAGTGGTGCCCTGGTTTGAACTTCAGCAGTGCCACGTATTCTGCATGATTCCCGAAGGGTATATTTTTGAAATGGACATTATTTTTTCGAAGCATGAGCACTCAGCTCAATATTTGAAGAAAACAAGCTGTTTACCTGTAGAGATAAAAACCCCAATGGAACGTAGGGTTTTACCCTCATAAGCAAACGAAAAGCCTAGGTCTATATCTACAATACCAAAAGTTATCTCAGTGGTTGGCCCTTTAGATAATGCAAGCTCTCGGTCCTCCAGATCAACGGGAATTTCGATTCCATTTGAATCTTTACCCATTCACCTTGTTCCTGGTTCGAGGGAAATCGTGTCAACGCCGCTTCTTTCCCCTCCCAAGCAAACCACACCTGCTATATCTGTCAAGTCTTGTAAACCTAAGAAACTCTTCAGTAAATCTGAGCCATTTGCTTAGCCAGGCGTTAAAATCAGTAACCTCATAACCGATGGGAAACATCCTAACAGCTCAGCATTTACAACAGATGCGCCCTCCCTTCCATAGTTTTAATCCAACTAAGCCGTTGTACAATAATCTCAGTTCTTTTAACAGTAATATTCGACAAATTGTAGACCAGAGCAATTTTGTTTCCCACCTTTTGTTTCTTTGCTCCAGTTTTCTTCTCCGCCACCAATTCTTCCTTTTCTATTAATACTGATGGGCGTAACCTGCTGATCAGTAATACTCTCAGTTTAATTTCACTCAATGCGAGATTAATTTTAAATAAGATTACTGAGCTTAAAACAGAAGTTTTTGAGCTTGATCCAGATGTGCTGTGCATCACTGAATCCTGGGCTCACGCTCTTATTTCTGACTAGACGCTTGCTATAGATAATTTCAATTTGTACCGACAAGACCACGCTGAAAAATGTGGCGTTGGTTACCTTCTTTATCTTAAGTCATCCTTTGTACATTTCCCTTGTCAACTGAGCATTTGGTCCTTTTCCGGTAATGCAGGCTTTGTTTCAGTCATCCTCTCGCACAATAAAAATACGGCTTATTGGCTGTGTCTAGAATCTTCCGTGTCATTCTGGCAATGAAAGCAAGCGGTGTGAACTATTTGAAAAATTTGCAGGGACTCAATTTGATGTCAAAATAATTGCAAGCGATTTTAATCTGTCAGACATTGACAAGCAGGCAAATTCCTCTCTGCCAAAACTTCAGAAAATGGTCGATACTATTATCTTTTCAAACTTGTCCCAACTGGTTAGTTCAGTAACTACAAATGAGAGCATTTTAAATTTAATTCGTACAAATGATGTCCACCCTCTGTTTATGAACTTTCCTCGGGATCTATTCACATGTGAACACGCACTAATTCACTGTTGTTTTCCAGTCTCCCTATCTACAAAACCTGAGGTAAAATGCAAATTACCTCGACTTTGCGAACACAAACCATGAATTAACAAATAATGTCGTAAGCACTCTAGACTGGCATAGCATATTTTCAATCAACGATCCAAACGTTTTCCATGAGCTACTGCAGAGCCTTACAGAAAAAAAAAATCCAGGCTTTTATCCCGCTTAAGATTTTTAATTCAAATACAGCCTCTTCTACTGTTGCACATTTTCTCCAAAACAGACTTAACAAATTACGAAAGCAACTTAGCGATCCGTCATAAGGCTCAAATATTTGAATGAGCATGGAAAATTAGGCTCACGCGAGATATGCATAGGGAGTCTTGGGCACTAAATGATGCCAATTCATCCACATCTGTTTCTCAAGTCTCCCATGTTCGGTTACCGGCTAAGCGTCTGAATGTCCTTTCGCCCATAATTGACTGTAAAAAGAATTTCATTATAGAGGATTTGGCAAAGCAGAATTGTTAAATTATTTCTTTGCAAACCACTTAACCATTTAAACTAGCCTCACTCCCTAAATTCCTCTGATTTCAAATTCACTTCTAACAACCATTAATTTCTCGCCTTCAAGTATTCAAAAAGAAAAAAGCACAACTAAAAATTCACATTCGGTTGGAACTGCTAACATTTCAAACTCACATATTAAATAGTTAAGAGATATTCCACATTATATTAGTGGCAGCTGGTGTCAGTTAGTGCTCACCTCCTTTTTTACAGCCTCAGACATCGGACACACAGTACCATCCTACCCATATATCAGACAGCCGCCCCGACCCACTTCTAGCCCCCGAAACTTACCAACCGGGCCAAAATATTCGTGACTGGCTGATCGAAATTTCCTTCTTCCTCACCGACCTTCCCCAGCCAAACGGGCCTGCTATATGTTAATGTTCCTCTCTCCTGCAAAACGCAAACTTTCCTTTACTGTGGGAGTTAATATTAACACACAGTTTCCCACGACAACCGCGTTGCTGTCCGCTCTCTTTGACAACCAGTTAACTCCATGGGCTGCTAATCAACGTTTTGCAAACCTTCGCCAATTTCGCAACCAATCTGTAGATGAATTCGCCCTAGAACTCCGTCACCTAGCATCCCTTGCTTTCCCCAACCTACAACAGGTTGATCGAGATGAACTTATACTCCACCATTTTGTGACAGGCCTTCTTAGTCCTACAACCACAAACATTTTCATCCTCCGCCCCCCACCAAGCCTGGTGGCGCCAATCTGTCAAAGCAAGAGATATAACTACTTTCAGTTCTATGCAGACGTACTGAACATATTTAGCCGTGTCAGCAATACTCTAACTGACGTGCCAGATCGGCAGACTGGTCAAATGCCAGTTCGGTTTTCAAACTACCGCCCAGGTTGTCAATATTGTGCCGCCTTTGGATCCAGCGCCCGTTGCTGTTGACACAACTCTAACTGTAAGCCTAGATATGCTGTCCCTGCTTGTGCCCAGATGCACTCAATATTTCCATCACTTACAGTAGATATTGACCACGCGGGATATAGAAAACGACACGGGAGCTAATGTTTCAGTTGTAATGGCCTAAAGATCCTACCACCAATATTAACGACTGCAATCAGATCTTACACTAGACCGAAACCGTATACTGCCAATAATACTTCGATCGCAATCACGGGTAAGATACAGTTGTCGGTGCAGCTCGGCTCTACAACGATCCAAAACGATTTTTTAGTCACCTCCAACCTCCATTGGGACTTCATACTTGAGAGCGATTTCCTCTCCAAATCAGACTGTATTTTACCTAAGAACTACACTGTCCTGTAAATAGTATCGAAAGAGACGAACCACAATCAGATATATGAAGCGGTGATTTGCATCAGTAACGTTCCCACCAACAAACGTTGATGAACTGTTATCCAAAATATCTGACGTCGATCCTCACCATCTAACAGAGCTCAACTTCATTCTGCAATCATTTCCCGAAGTGCTTGCTTGGGCACCATCAATAATCGAACGCACAAATATAACGCGACATGTGAGCACTACAGGTTCCGCAAAACCACTATGGCAGCCACCCGCCGCATCCCCATTCATTATAAGGCCGAATTCAAGAAGCTGTTAGATGACCTATTAAACGCAAATAGGGATTTCAAAGGCGTAAACCTATTTTCCTCAAATACACTGAACCGATCTGAACTGAGTGCAGACATTATCCGCCCCTCATCTTCTTAATGGGCATCACCCATTGCTATCGTCACCAAGAAAGACGCTCAACTACGGTTGTGCGTCGACTACCGGCGGTTAAACGTGGTCACCGTACGTGACTCTTTTTCGTTACCCCGTATTGATGCTACACTAGACGCCCTGGGAGACTCAAAATGGTTGTTTACCCTGGACCTCAAGTCCGGATACTGGCAGGTCGAAATAGACTCTTAAGACCAACTCAAAACCACGGTACCCAAGGCCTTTTTGAGTTCCAGACACTTCCTTTCGGATTATATATCGCCGCATCAACGTTCCATTGCCTCATGCAGAAGGTTCTCCGGCAACTTTTTCCCACGTATGTCTCATCTACTTAAATGATATCATTTTCGACCGCACATTTTAGAATTTTTTAGAATTTGCATTTGGTTAGCACCAGCAAGGCACCGTCGTAACACAACGCCAACCAAAATCTAGTCCTCACAGCCCTCAGAGATGCGGGACTAACACTGAACCCTAGAAAATGCGTTTTTTAAGAACAGATGTTAGTTTTTTTGGCTATCGGGTATCGCCGAAACAGATTTTTAAATCGCCTATCCCATCCCCAAGGGCACCCATGCAACCGATGATAACTGGGTTTCCGGGCGAACGCGTCGGTCTAGACATTATTGGACCTTTGCCAATATCCGTACGTGGTTACGAGTACATATTAGTCATGATAGACTATTTCACTATTTTTTTTTAAATTCTATTTATTGTTA
>WEDG01002402.1:0-86760 GCA_017591395.1 Schistocephalus solidus | reverse complement strand
AGACGGTGAAACTCTTGTATGTGAGCAAATCTTCCTCTCCACTACGCCGAATTGACCCTTCAGCCGAGTCGACAACATGATAAACTTCACTGTGGGGTTAACCGGATGCGCATGGCCTTCGCTTCCGTTGCTACCTTTGGAATAGTTCTGACATCAATCTGAAGACTTAGCTATAATTGCGCGATGTTTCATCAAGGAACTTCACTTATACGTGTGTGAGTCTGGGTCAGGCCACTCACAGGGTCTTCATCGCATGGAAGTATTCGATGGTTAGTTCTTACACTGTTGTCGTGGTATTTGGGCTACGAGACTGCTGCACTAGTTGGCTCAGCTTTATGCGAGCCTCGGTCTCTACGGGCTGCGTTGGGAATGGCGTTCATTCGTGGTACGCTCAACGTGACCCGAATCAGACCTCAGCAACTGGCCAGTGGCTCTGTGCCATTCACTGATCATTATATGTGTCAATACTTGCCAGAATCCGGCCCTCGGCATTGCCGGCGACGCAGTCTTTTGTCCAGTTTCGCCAAGTTTTTGGAATTCGACGTTTCCTTGGCCCGGCTCATAGCGCAGGGTTTGCAGACATCTGCATCGGGTGTTTAGCCTCCACGCTTGTATAATTTTTTTCACGCATTGCTTTTGTTTTTTACGGATTATGGTTTCGAAGACCCAGTTTCAGAATTTAGGCTGATGGTTTTGAGCACCCGGATTCCAATCTTTGGGGGAAAACGATGCCCACAAACGTCGGCTGCTATTTGCAACTTTGCACTATTAGATCCATGCCTTTTGAGACGGTACCTCATTTCTGCCCCAAAACAATTATATCTGCTTCGATGTAGGGGAAATTTTGATTTTTAGCTGTTTTTAGTGGGAGCGAAGTTCGTGGCGATCCTCGAAAATAGGTTGGTCAGATAGATTACTGAAAGCAAGTGATTTCGCATGCAAACGACTTACATAAGTAGGGTTGTCGTATTGATTATTTTTCCCCTGATCCTAAGATGCCTCAGCCACAGTAGGACGTGGGCTTTTAAAAGAGCTTCTGTCTGATCGCCCGCAAAAATTATACTCTGTAAAACAATGGCTACTTAAGTAGTATGCAATTTTCTCGGTGATTTTCAACGCTGTTAATAATTCCAATTTATTTTTATAGAAAAACGCATATATATATATATATATATATATATATATATATATATATATATATATATATATATATATATATATATATATATACGAGCTCGTGGCGCAGTGGGTAGAGCGTTGGACTTCTGCCCAACAAGGTCGCGAGTTCGAGGCTCGGGCGCCGCAGCGCCTGGGTTTGGGTATGGCTGGCTGATGACGGCTAATAAGCCAGAAATGGCCATTCCAGTCTCCCCTTGTCTTTGTCGGTTGTGTTATTCTGCCATATATATATATATATATATATATATATATATATATATATATATATATATATATATATATATATATATATATATATGTATAGTGATAGTGTGGGGCTCACCGATCTGCTTAAGGAACATGTATGTTCCGTTATGCCCTGGAGCTCAGACTAGAGCCCTCGCAGGCGGTCGCATAGCGACGTGTAGCATATGATGAAGCTCAAGGGCGAAAGCCTACTTCCCTCAATAAAGTGACTTAAATGGAACCGACAAAGACAAGGGAGACCGGAATGGTCATTTCTGGCTTATTAGCCGTCATCAGCCAGTCATACCCAATCCCAAGTGTGGCACACCTGGGATTCGAACCCGCGACCTTTGGTATTTGTGTCGAACGCTCTACCATTGAGCCACGGGCTTGTTGTTTTGTCGGTTTTGATCGGGAATATGATGATCCCAGGTGTGCCACACTTGGGATTGGGTATGACTGGCTGATGACGGCCAATAAGCCAGAAATGGCCATTCCGGTGTGTGTGTGTGTGTGTGTGTGTGTGTGTGTGTGTGTGTGCCCTTTTGCCACCCTAAACGGGCCACGTGGTAGGTGCGTTGGACCAACACGGGGACCACATCAGGACATGGCATGCGTTATTTGGGTTGCGCTCCGCTAACAAATGCCGAACATGGAAGGTGTGGTGGTACGCCCAGGGGCGGCTCCGGTCGCGCCAGCCACCTGCGTCCTCTCCCGCCTCTGGTCTTCTTGACTCTGTCTTGACACCGGGCTCAGGTGGGGGAGGAGGAGAGAGTGCGGTAGATGAAGCGCAAGTCACCGTCCCTGCTCCACTTTCCCATGGAGCGTACGGTGGACATCGTCGGACTACGACGGTCGAACTGTTTAGCGTGTGTGTGTGTGTCTGCGATGGAGCGGCCACCTGGTAATAATGGACGACGAGCGACTACCTAAACGACTTTTCTACGGTGATGTCGCTACGGGTTCTCGCCGGCAGAGAGGTCAAAAACGACGCTACAAGGACACTTTGAAGAAATCGCTGAAGCAGCTGCAAATCAACTCGGCGACCTAGGAGGACCTTGCCCAGGATAGACCGGAATGGAGAAGATCAGTGAAGACTGGTTCAGCAATCTATGAGGCCAACCGGATCGCCGCCGCCAAAGCCAAAAGAGCGGCACGAAAGTCACCAGCGCCCCGGACCAACACCGCCAATGCCCAGGTCCTGCCAACATGCCTGCGCTGTCAACGCATCTTCCGCGATCGAATCGGCCTGGTTGGACATCTTCGGACGCAATGCACCAACAATCCGACAATTCCAATTTCTATGTCAAATTCTGCCAACCCTCCTTCTGACTCTCCCACCCTCACTCCTGGAATCAATTCCGTTACTCCCACAATCATAGAGACCACATCCATCTACTCATCGCCTGTTACCCCCACCACCGCAACCACCACCGCCTTCGCCTTCACTACCACCACCACCACCATCAGCGATGGGGAATCTCTCCTAAGCTGTACTCAATGCGACCGCACATTCACCTCACGCATCGGCCTGATCGGTCACTTGCGAATACATCGTACAGAGACCGGTGAGCTAGTGCCTGGAGCACCATCACACAGCAGAGATCGTCGTCTTCACTGCCCTCACTGTCCTCGCGCATTCACTCATCGCATGGGCCTATTCGGTCACATGCGCATCCATGACAGCGGCATACACCACAATGCCGACAACACCGACACACCATGCACATCCTCCGCTCCTGCCATTCTTAGCGCCCCTGACGCCCCCACTACCATGAATGACATCGCCCCAGCCTCTACCGATTTCTCCTGCCAACTTGCGCCCGCACCTTCAACTCACGCTTCGGCCTGGTCGGTCACCTGCGAATCCATCGCGCGGAGGCTGGTGAACCAGTGCCTGGGGCTCCGACATACAGTCGACGCGCCTGCCTTCACTGCCCTCACTGCTCCCGCACATTTACACACCGCATGGGCCTATTAGGACACATGCGCCTCCACGACAACCTCCAGTAAACCACCGGAGGCTAAGCTACATCAGCGCACGCTACCTACACCAATACATCGACAACACCCTCACAATCACCATTTACCAGAGTATATCACGGTTTCCTAGAAACCGTGGCTGGGAAGTCTGCCAATCTGACGCTTTCACTAGACCACGCCGTCGGCTCAGTGTATGTACTGTGTGTGTCGAGTGGCTGACCAGTGGACTGGGAGTCAGACGGCGATGGCTGCTCCATATCCCCTGAGTTTGTGAATCCTGGTGTGTGCGTTATTGGGGCCAGGTCGTGCTGTGGCGCGTGAAGACGGTTACGCCGATCCGTCAGCCAATGCGCCCACTCCCACATCAGGCAACTGACCGGCTCGGACAGTGGTCTGACTGTGGGGGTGGGGGAGAGAGTGAGGTCGACAGCTCAGTGCATATTCCTCACTATAAACAATCTGACGCGCTTGAAACTATCACGGTGCGCTAAAAGCCGTTGCTTGGAAGGTTGCCAACTGACGGGATAACTCGGACCGCGTGGTCAGCCCAATGTGTGTTTCGTGTGGAGTGGCTGACTGGCGGATTGAGAGTCAGGTTGCAATGGCTCCTTCTTAATGTGGCCTTTATGGCACTCTCACTCCGTGGGATCCGAGCCAGGTGTGGTGGCACGCCCAGGGGCGGCTCCGGCCGCGCCAGCCACCTTTTCCCACTCCCATCTCCGGTCTTCTTGACTGTGTCATGAAACCGGGCTCAGGTGGGGGAGGAGAAGAGAGTGCGGTAACGTTGAGTGCCGCGGTTGAAAGGTTGCCAACTGACAATTACACTCAGACCTCGCAGTTAGTCCAATGTGTGTTGCGTGGAGTGGCTGACTGGTGGTCTGAGAGTCAGGCTGCGATGGCTCCTTAACGTGACCTCTGGCTATCTCACACATGTGAGATGTAAGCCGTTCAACCCCCTGTTGTGTGAAATCCTGGTGCTTGTGTTTAGGGGGCCAGGTCGTGTACGTAGTACACGTAGACGAGGTCACCAGCAGCTGCGCCCGCTTCCGCATCAGACAACTGACCGGCTCGGACAGTGGTCTGATTGTGGGGGTGGGTGAGAGAGTGAGGTCGAGAGCTCAGCGTATTTTCCTCACTATAAACAATCTAACGCGCTTTAAACTATCACTGTGCGCTAAAAGCCGTGGCTTGGAAGGTTGCCAACTGACGGGATAACTCGGACCGCGTGGTCAGCCCAATGTGTGTTTTGTGTGGAGTGGCTGACTGGCGGACTGAAAGTCAGGCTGCAATGGCTCCTTCTTAATGTGGTCTTTATGGCACCCCCACTCTGTGGGATCCGAGCCAGGTGTGGTGGCACGCCCAGGGCGGCTCCGGCCGCGCCAGCCACCTGCGCCATCTCCCATTTCCGGTCTTCTTGACACCGGGCTCAGGTGGGGGAGGAGGAGAGAGTGCGGTAGCTGCAGCGCAAGGCTACTATCACTTAAAACTAATTTACGCGCAAGTCACCGTCCCTGCTCCACCCTTCCATGGAGCATACGGTGGACATCGTTGGACTACGACGGTCGAACTGTCGTGTGTGATGGCTGGCACTTTTGTTGGATTTGTATACCTTGGTCGGAGGAGTGGTACAATTTTTGTTTATTTTGCCATTTCTTCGGTTTTTGGTGGTTGTCACCAGCACTGTTTAGGCTGACTCGCGTGCACCACCTAATATGCCTCACAAACTGTCTTGGCAAATCGACAGGCGCAGCTCCTACTCAGTCCTACTCCTACTTCTAACACCCTTACGGCATCAGCGATGAGTGAAGTCTTACTGTCGGGGAGGTTGTGATACACATAATTGGTTCTTACCACTATTCCTAGGCCTCTTTGAACTGACATATTTCATAGTTTACCTTCATTTGAGACTTCGACTATCTGCCAGTTTTGGACACCTGGTGGCCTTTGCAGGGTTACCATTTTTGGGGGTTTTATTTTACCATAAATTTTGTGTCGCCCCTGCGACACTAGTGAACAGCAGACATTGAAAGGAGGCACATATTTACCCTTTTGGCAAAGTTTCCTTTGTGAAAAAGGCGAAAGCTCTATGGAGTCTGCCATGCGCCTAAACACACCTTTTTATTGTTTAAAGAATAATGTCAACTTCGTTCTTTTTAATTTAAAAAAACGCTCGAATACGCCCGTTTCTTTAGCAGACTCTGGCTATCACGCATGATTCTTAATACTTCTTCTAGCACTGCGATTGGAGTGATTCACTGGTCTATTTTTCCCTTTTCTCCCTCTCCTCCTCCCTCCCCCGAAGGATGCCATCAGCTCTCTGCGCCAACTCGCTTACCCCAATGTACATACCATAATCCTCTGCTTCTCAGTGGTTCGGCCGGAGACCCTATGGGCACTACGGGAACGCTGGTTGACCGAACTCTCGCAGTGCGTCCTCTTAAATCCTGCGGCCGCTTTGACGGCTTCTCGGATTGGCTGTTTCAAGGACGGCGTTGTTCCCTCCGGGCCAGCTGCTGGCCTGTCACCGCCTCGTCCTAGCGGCGTTCCCCAGGCCTCCCCACTGCATTCCTCCCTCTCCGCCTCCTTGCATCTACCCACCACAGCACCTTCGGGACACACGAGGTCTACCAGCGGTCCGCGTGTTCTCCACTCTCGATCGAAGCATCGTCCTCGCAGCTCCTTCACCCCGCGTCTCGGTCCCGCCTTCATCCTGGTGGGCTGTGCATGCGATCTGCGAAATGACATTAAACGCTTACTCGATCTCTCCAAACGCAACGAGAAACCTGTCGACGAGCACGTAGCCCAGCGTCTAGCCATGGAGTTGGGTGCGGAGGCCTACATCGAGTGTTCTGCTCTAACCCAGAAACAGCTGAAAAAGGTATTCGACCTGGCAATCTGGTACGGGCTTCGAGTAAAAGAAGCCGGCGGCCCCGTGCCCTTGGCGGCTACCATGCCCGGGCCAGCGGCGGAAAATTCAGACGACTCCTCCCTCCTGGAAGACCAGTCGACTCGTTCCCAACCTGCTTTGACTCACCGACAGCGCGTCCTACCCTTAAAGGCAGTCACTCCGAGTCCGGTGGCCAGTCATCGACTTGTCAACTCCTCGAGCAGCGCCGCCCCTCGAAGGCATCACAGTTTTGCCGACCATCGGATTAAACGAACAGACTCGCCAAACCCGAGTGAAGAATACTCACACCGGTCTGTATGGAAACGACTATGGTGTATTTCCTGAGGCGTTCAAACAACTGGCCTTTGATGGCTGTGCGTGCATGCGCCTCTTACTCCTCCTCTCCCAGATTGCTGTTGGGACTCTTTAACGTGTCCACAAGTGCGCCTATACATACTACTTACAACAAATTTCTGTCTTTTTTTCGTTTCGTGTTCTTTTAACGTTGACTTACTCCTTCCCCGTCCCTCCCCCACTGATGTGTGCAATATCATATGCGATTGTACATTGTCTGTTGCATTTTAGAATCACAACTCTCCTCTCACCTGTTGCCTCATCAATTTCTCCATAAAAGTGCGGAGGGGGGTTTGCAAACGCTATCAGGCATTGTGAGTTGAACCTGACTGAGTCAGGTCCAGTTGGAGCAAAGTTGACGCCTCTGCCGATCTTTCGTCCCTGGAAGGCGAAGCGAATCACTACAATAAACCTGACGAACTGGAGTCCATCACAACGCATTAAGGGCCATGGCTTGGCATCTGCCAAGTCGACGACATACCTCGGAAAAGTTAGCAGACAATGGCTCCTTCTTGATGTGGCTGTTATGGCACGCTCACTGCTGTGAGTTTCTAGTCACTCTTCGTGCCATCGGGGCAAGGCTTGAGGCCAGATAGGGTGCGACTGCACGTCTGCTTCACTGTAAATCAATTCACGTGCCAGTTGCCGGCACTGCGCCCGCCATGCTGGACAGCATCGCATGCAGAGGTAGTGAAGTGTGTTGGATGGTAAACAACGTGGGATACTTTTGGTGGATGGGTGCTCAACCATCAACACGCGCAATGTGCTCGCCCCGTTTTGTTTTGAAGCTCAAAGTTGTGGCTTGTAGGGCTGCCAACTGACACTTCATACCAGACAGCGCCGTCAGCCCCGTGTGTGTTGACTGGCTGGCCAGTTGACTGGGAGTCAGTCGGCGAGGGCTCCTTCCTACCCTCCGGTGTGTCAAGAGGGCAAGGTCGTGCTGTAGCGCGCGCAGACGAGTTCGCTAGCCCTCTCAGCCACGGTGTCCACAGCCGCATTAGACAGCGGGGGTGGGGAGAGAGAGTGAGATCGACGACCCAGCACATTTTCCTCACTATAAACAATCTGGCGCGCTTGAACCTATCACGGTGCACTAAAAGCCGTGGCGTGGAATGTTGCCAACTGGCGGGATATCTCGGACCGCGTGGTCAGCCCAGTGTGTGTGCGGAGTGGCGGACTGAGAGTCAGGCTGCAATGGCGGCTTCTTAATGTGACCTTTATGGCACTCTCACTCAGTTGGGATCCGAGCCGCCTCTCTCTTGTGTTGTTGTTTGGTGTTGGAACACTGTACGTGGGCCTGCGCCCTCTCCCATCTCCGGTCTTTTTGACTCTGTCTCGACACCGGGCCTAGATAGAGGAGTGGAATGGGGATTGAGATAGATGCAGTGCAAATCTGCTCTAACTATAACTAATTCACGTGCAAGTCATCGTTCCTGTGCCATCCTACTGTGGAGCATGCGGTGGACACCGTCGAATTAAGCCGGTCGAACTGTCAGGAAGAAAAGGTGATGCGCACCAGTACAAGAGAGACCAGAATGGCCATTCCTGGATTGTTAGCCTTAATCAGCCAGGTTGTGGATCTCTGGTCATTTAGTCTAACGCCCTGCCATTGAACTACAGGTCCGTTGTCCTTTCAGTTGTGATCGGCCTACTAATTATGTACCTATACTAGTGGGCGCAATGTGACTGTTTGTGAGGGTTCCAGTTTGAGCCTTGAGGTACAACGGGACAGGCAAATTCTGTACCCTGATAGGTTAGTGCCCATAATTGATGCCCCTAATCACAGTCGACAGGATAATGGGCACGTGGCTCAATGATAGGGTGTCAAACTCAATGACCAAAGATCCCATACGTGGGATGATGGCGGCTAATAAGTCAGGAATGGCTATTGCGGTCCCCTTGATCTTTGTCGGATATCAATCAACTATGCCGATAGAGTCGGGAGGGAGCCGGGTAGGGAAATGAAGTTAGAAGGAGTCTGTTTCAGGGCATTGTCAGGTTTATCATTTGATCCACCTGAGTGCAAAGCTCCGAATTTGGTTTATCGAGGTCCCCTGCTGTCGTTGTCAGCTTGGTTGTCAACCTTCCATAAAGACGTCTACTCTATCTGTGCATGCCTGAAAGTACTTACCAAGCTGACCCATGCAGAGCCATTCGCCATCTGTTGAACGGCCTGCATCTGGTAATCGAAAATCCCAGCACGCGATCTGGTGCATGCCACCTTCAAGAATGTGTCAGTGGAGGCTCCCATGAACATTTAACTTTGACTCAAGCCCTCCCGTTTAATGGGTAACCGATGCTTTCGTCATGCAAAGCATCTTTACGCTTTTATAGCCCTCATAGGACTCCTTGCCTATAGGTGTTAGCCCCTTGACTGTAAATTGACACATGTTTATAGTCATTTAATTACAGAACGAGTTAGGGTGCGAAACTTTTTAACATTGAATATTGTTGCAGTTGGCTTGTTAGTTTTTCGGCTTGAACCCATTTCACCCACCTATGCTAATCAGGCCTAGAAAAAAGGCCCCCTTTTCTTACGTAGGATGCACTTTTTATCTACGATTCTCTAACCATGCATGAATTATCTCTCATCTACGTGGGCTGCACGAAACACTTTTGGTTTGGAGGCAATGGCATACTACTGAAAATGTACCACGAGACAGAAGGGGAGAGTCAAAGGCCTCCTTATTACTTTGATTTGCGTTGCTGTTGTAGGATATGCAAAATGATCCGGTTTTATCTGGATACCTTGTGAGCGTCTATGGGGCCCTTACTGCTACCAGCTGCTGTGCTACTGCCGTCGGGGCTCGAGAGTGAGCCCTAAGGCAGAATGGGAGGAGCGAATTCCGTTAGCAATCGGCGAGATATTTAGACCAGCAAGACAACGAAACCGTGGTGCAGTCGGTCAAGGTGCTGGACTTCTGATCCCACCAAATGTGAGGACTAAGTTTCACCTCCTAAAAACGTTAATAAAATACACAATATTACTTTAATCACTGGGAGATCACTCCTGGGCAGCGTTACGAATCCTCTGCCTCGTCGGAATCCAGGCATGGAACAGTACCCCATTCCCGAGAGTTGACGCGAAGTCCGAAATACCCGCGGAATCCCTGATATGGTCTTACGCAGTCCGAGAGCTACAAGATAAATTGCAAGACATTAGCATCCGCCCACCCCTTACCGAATCTCATCAAGAAACCGGAATTCGTGAATCAAGACCGTCTTTGGAAGGTATTCGGGAAATGCTGACGTCCGTAACAGTTCACCGTTATGTCAAGCATACCTGGACGCGTGAGGGCGAATGAAGTCAAATAGGAGAACTTAATGAGGGCTACTGGAATGAAGTGGTCTGTGACCTCCAATAAATCTTCATCTGTAGTGTTGCTGGACCTTTACCGTGAGGATCGACTTAATCTGTCTAACTTATGGGAAACCAGTCCTCCTCTGTCTTATGTGGGTCATCGCAAAACAACCAACTTTTGGATGAGGCCTCCTCTTTTTTAAGATTGTGCAGTTGGGAAACACACTCTCACGGGCCAACTTCAAACAAGCCAGGAAAATACGAAAATGGTTGACTTCTCCCAATCTATTGCAAGTGCCGAAAGCACCAATGACATGGTACCCCACCAGTGGTAGTCGCCTCGAGCTGCCGGACCGCACACCAATATCTCAACAGCCTAAATGATTAGGGAAGTTCCTAGCAGTTATAATCTTCAGGCCCGGTTTCGTATGAGAATAGAAGGCGTGGGACGCCAGTTGAGATGATAGTGTATGCTGTACAGAACTGTAGGAGATGGGGTTAGAAGAAGTTGACTGTCGAGCATGTGTCAAATCGTGCGGCGACTTCACAGGGCATCCAGTGCGGTCATGTGCGAGTCAGCCTTGAAGATGATTGGCTGGTGTGGACAGCCAGGATTGTCGAGGCCCGGGCAGCCCGCACGTGCATGCTGACGCGAGAGATTCAGTTATTACCATGCGCACAGCGTTGGGCCACTGCAAGTTCACCTGTTCGGCGCCATCATAATCGGCGAAGACGTGTCAGTCACATTCGTGGTCAAGGAAATAGAGGAGGACACGGTCACTAGCCGATGCGGCCACATTCCAACTCCCGCCAATATGCCTCAATTGCCAGCGCACTACCTAGTCCCGGTTTGTGATTTTTGGTCAAATCCGAACACTCAAACCATTCTCTGCACGAAACACTCAAGGGCCCTTGATTGCAAAAGCCAGTGCCATAGAAGTACCTTTCAAAACTTATCGAAAATCTCCCCATTTAAACCAGTTCACACGTGTCTTGACGTCTCAAAGATGATGAGTTTGACCAATTCCGTTAAGAGTATTGCTGGGATCAAAGGACAGCATGCATCGAGCTCGCAAATCTTTAGGTCTATATGGCATGTTATTCACTGTTAAGGCAGCATAATAATACCGTACTCCACTTGCCACACAAAAGGCAAAAGAACTGAAACCCCGTCAGGCCTACGAACAGCGCAACTCAGGCCCTGAGAGTGCATTTTCCGCATTGTTCAGTTTCCATGACCACGTAGTTACGTGCTGGAGACCATCCCGGGAGGTGTTTTGTTAAAAAATATGATTCGACTGATTACTACAGCAAGCAATTACTGCGACGCAAACTTTGGGATTTCTTCTGTAGAAGGTTCCTCGTTAAAGTCAGCCCTGTGTGCATAAATTGAATGAATATTCGGACGTAGACGTCAACGATGTACTGTTGAGAAGGAAATTCCGTTGGAAAAGTTCTTATTTATAAAAACATATAGCATGTTATAGGGAGTAAGTCGCGAGTCTGAGAAAAAAGACCTAGAAAAGTTATGATAAGTATGGTCATATGCACCGGTTGCCGATTGGCAGGAAATGCTACTTCTCCCTCCAGGAACCAAAACCCCAATTTATCTTAAAATCAGGGCAGTTTAGATAGTCTCACTCAACTAGCTAACAGAATGGGCCATAGGCAAATGCCCCCTCTACAAGCTTTACCACTCATGATTTAGCTTTTTAATCGAGCACATCGCTGGGGAACGAAACGAAGGCATGGTGCGGATAAGAAATGCTTGTGTCGCCTCAACATGCATCCTTTTTGACAGCAGGGCTGTTGGAAAGATGTGATTGGTTCTGAGGAAGAAAGCAAGACGCCCAGGTCATTGGCCGTTTGCATTTGAAGAACCGGTCGACGGCAGTGTCGGAGATAGTAGAGTTCGATGTAGGCCACTTCCGAAATTCCTGGCCAAACATTTCAAAATTTGCCTTTCCTTGATAAAGAGTGTTGGTCAATCGGAAGTGAGCAGTAGTGCGGTTCCTTTGGTCTGACTGCCTTGACGGAGGCGAAGAAATTCTTTGTTGCCTTGCGGTCCGCATATGCCGAATTTTCTCCACCTCGCGATCCAATCAAGGCGTATTGCATCCCCAGCATTCGCTGCTGCAGTTCAAGCAGGCAGTGCGTAACTTATTCTTATCGGCTAGAAGGTTGTTGACCTCGACGTTTTGTTCGACAAACCGGTTCTGATGTTGACTATGCAGACGTCCAAGGAAGTCCAGGAGGGCGGTGTGGATTGTCTTCCGCACCAAAATCACTGTCTCCACGTTTATGTTTTAATACGGAACCTATGGGCCTCCCAGGCACTGCGCCAATTGATTTTTGAGACCGTGTAGTCGCTTTCGGTGAAGAAGTAGAACAACCAACTGGGACTGTAGCGAGGAACTTGGCACCGCGATTGATTGGTCAATCCGAAACTGTCTCTGATGATGGGTTGGAGTTGAAATCCGAAACGTTAGACGAATAAAGCTATGGCACCGGCTATCGCATATACTTCTTCTGTGTTGTTCAATATGTTTGAATAGCAAGGCCAAGAAGGTAAGCAGGCCATGTCGTGAGGAATCAATTCAAGGAAGATAGGTTGAAATATAACATGGGGTACAATTGATAGTGCGTCAGCTTGGACGTAGCAACGATGCTTTTATCTAACCAAAACTTATCGGGACATGCCCATGCACGCGACTGTTTTAATAGGTTCTCAAAAGGGTGTATCAACCAAGAACAAAATTTTCTTAGGTGTTCAACCTTTATTTCCCCGAGTGTCTTTCAAAGAAACCACCCACATGCTTTGTCAACATATATTCGGCCCCGGACTGCACTCAATATTGACAAACATTACTGCAGACTAATCTTTCGCTTGCATAGGTCTCTGTGCATACATTCAGGATCAACTCACAAGAAGAATTTCCTCTAAGATTTTAATTGAGTAGGTATATTTTATGAGTTGCGTCAACTCCATTTTTGGTAGTTTTATGGGTCAGAGACAAGGCAGACATTCCATGTCTATCGCAATTCATTGCGAAGGAATTTCTTTTCCCTAAACTCTCATCAGCGATATGAGAATGACTCAAATAAGTGTGGCCCGAGGTGCACGACTATCTTGCCTTCAGCTAACATTTCACTTTCTTTAAACTGTTTAAATGCATGTAACTCACACCGCTCTAGCAATAGCACCTAGCATGTGCTGGATGGCATAAATCATGAGTTATCCTGATATCCGTGGTCCATGATCGGCGATAGCACACATCAAATTTGTTACAGATTCGCTTCTGATTGGTTGGAAGATTAAAGGACCACCCACCAAATTGGGGTGACCATTTTGTCTGTTTGGCAAGAGAAATCCAGTGGGAAACGTTAGAATCACTGGCGGAATGAGGCGGGAATAGGAATGCGTCCACTGCAGAGGAGTCACTGTGCAATAATTTCACAGGGGTACCTATTCCCCCGTCATAACCCTAACACTGAGCATAATCCTATCCTTAATCCTAACTCTACCCTTGACCCAAACCCTAACCTTTAAAATAAAGCTAATTTCTTGGGTTACGTGATACATCATGCTGGCAGTAAAGGCAAAAGTCCAGATACGTGTTTCGCTGATTTTCTGCTGCCGCATGACACAGCTGCGAAGGATTCGCCTCATCATTCGATCTCCCAGCATCCCAGTATGGTCCATCATGTAATCTCAATACATACTTATGTCTACTTGTTGGTAGTTTAATGAATAGCAAGCGGTTATCCCACTGTGGTTGATGGTCAGTTCCCAAATATTCCTGGCAACTTTCGGACTGCGCCTGGAAAGCTTCGATCAGATCAGAGTTACTACAAGTTCCCGATAAATTTCTGTGGAAATTCAAGAGCAGCAGCCCTAAGTTCCTTAAAAATTTGGCGCAATGCCAACCTTCCCGGTCCTAACGCGGGGCAGAGGAGAGACATCAACTTTATTTACCGGAAATAGCTTCCAGGAGAGCGAAAAATAAATTCGATTTTGCGCTGAAAACGTATTTTTGAATATATGATATCTCTAGTTATACAACTTCACACCAATAGCATCGGTCAACCAAATCACTTTAGCCTCAGAGGGCACCCTATTACTGTGTAACAAAAGTATGTAACAGCGAACCTACCATACTGAGCCACAAAACTGTCTCACAGATTAAGTCGTTACTCCTGTTCATGCACACGTTTATCGCTGTGTGACCAGGTGAAGATAGAGAGGAAGAGAGCAAAAATGACTCGCTACACTGACAGAATAGGATTAATTAACAGATTATGCAAGAATCGAAAGGTTAAAAGTGGGCATCTAAAAGAGCAGGTGAAGTAGCCTGCTAGAAATGGTAGTTTCGAACGCTGGTAGGCCGATGTACAGCAAGCGATATGTCGAACGCCTCGGCGCATGGGACAGGAAGATTTCGCGGCATGTAAGTTCATGCCCCAGTGATCGTAACTCCTTCTTCATGACTACTTCCTGGCACTCGCCGCTTCGCTTCTATTAGATGGACAACTTCATCAAGAATGCGATCATCAAATAGATCAACCGTTCTGAATTGTCATTCTATTATCGTGCCCACTAAAACAACGCAAGAAACACCTGCAGCAGAAGAGAGTAATTGGCAGTTAGGTTTTAAAACCAGCAAATTCTTTTGAAGAAAAGCTGAAAAGATGACGGAAGAAAAAATAGAGGATTAAGGGAAGAATACAAACATCTTTAACTCACCAGATAAGGGATTGGCTGTGTGACAGGAATGCAAACGACCAATATGGTAAGAAAATTTACGAATTTTAGTAGCACATCAATATGAAGGGAGGAATAGCGATTGCATGTCAGAGTAATGCCAAGGTACCGGAAGGAGGATACCTCTTTGCGTAGGACGTCCAAGGATTCAGAACTAAGAGAAGGCCGCAGTCGAAAAAACATACTGGACTGATTTCTGATTGTGAATTAGATGTCTCATCTCAGCTGACAGTAGAAGCTCGAGCGACTTGGCAGCTGCATGCGAAGCCGCGGCGAGGTGATTTTTCAACCACGGCATCCAATCTCATCTGCAGTCGGCTTGAAACTGGGACACAGGGCAGATGCAAGAGAGAGAGAGAGAGAGAGAGAGAGAGTCAGCGTAGGACTGGTTGTGTGAACGCCGGTTTCGGCATAATCTAGTTCAGTGGCAACGGTTAGCAACAGCCAAAATGATGAGCCCTTTGTAGTGGGCATTAAACCAGAGGGATTATTTACTTAACTCCAAAAATTCTTTTAAATTGAAACGTCCACCAGCAAGCTTCCTCTAATAATTATAATGGACATAATGTCAGAAATCGGTGTTTCCGAGAACATACTACTAGTACTACTACAACTTCTACTAATACTACTACTATTAGATGCTGTGCGGTGGCTGGCGGGGCTGGAGAGTTAGCCCCAAGGCACAACGGGACGAGTGAGTCCTGTAACTGATCGGTGAGCGCCTACTTACCACAGCTAATATTCCCGATCAAAAACCGGCAAGACATCGAGCTCGTGGTGCAGTGGGTAGTGCATTAGACTTGTGCGCAACAGTTCGTGAGTTCGAGCCTCGGGCGCCGCAGCACCTGGGGTTGGGTATGGCTGACTGATGACGGCTAATAAGCCAGAAATGGCCATTCAGTCTCCCTTGTCTTTGTCGGTCATGGTATTTTGCCTATATCCTTAGCTGGCTTATGGCTGCTGGCGGGGCTCGAGCGTGAGCCGCAAGGCAGAACGGGACGAGTGAGTTTCGTTAACGATCGGTGAGCGTTCATCAACGAGCTCAAACTGCACCCCGTTAGCTGAGCTCCATACATAACCCTACGCTAAAACATAAACGGCATTTGAGTTAAAACTGTACTAAAGGACTACTTCCGAGCGTTGTTATTCTAGTGTTGTTTTACTTACTCGGGCATTATGTACGTTTAAAACTTACAGTTTCTCATTTAAAACCTTACTTGACGTCAAAAATCGATAGTCGATAAGTACAACAAACAAAGGGGTGAAATCCTTTTTGCCTTACTTAACTGCATCGCAAGCAATCCAAAAATGGAAAAAATACGGTGAATTTTCATGAAAACATGTTAGAATCTATGCCCTAACTGTAGCCAGGTAGCTGACCTCCATTCTTTATTCTATGCTAAACCATGAAGGAGATTTACGTACAAACTGTAATAAAGGAAAAATTTGAAGCATTGTTGTACTTGCGTTGTTTTATTCACTCAGTTTTATGCGTTGACAGGCTTTATGTTCTTTTAAATTTAAAGTTTCTCATTTAAAACCTTTCATGACGTTGAAGAATTTTTCATTTTTCTAAGAAAATTGGTAGCCTAGAATAACAGAATAGTTCTTCTAATATATCTTTTATTTTTTCAACTCAAGTAAAGTCCTTAATTAATTAATTCAGAGTTTTAGTCCATCCATATGTTCCGGTTTGCCAGTGATTATAACTTTTTTCGCATATTTTATTCCGTTTAACGAGTTAACATACTTATTGTAGTTGGCGAAACATTTTGAGGTTTTCATCGTTTTCAAATGTAACTTCATCTATTTTAAACGTTCGTGGATGTTCAAGGAAGGTTTACGCCTTTTCTGGTGGTTAATACAATTTTTAAATTCAATTCCTGCAAAGATCACCTGCTCTGATTTTGAACTAAATACAGAGCCATCTTTTGAGGTCTTCATTGTTGTTGAATGTACCTCCGCCTATTTGGTTCGAAAGCGGTGACACTTCCATTTGAGCTCCTGAATGGTCACTTGAAAGCATTGAATCGGGTGCTGTCATGCCCCAAAAACTGACCTTTGAGTCGCTTCATTTTAGCGACGTATCTGGGCTGCATACAGTCAGTTACCAATCTGATGACTTCTTAACCGAAATGCTGAAACGCGTTTCCAGTTAAGAAGGCGTACTCAAGTATGACTAACAGATTTATTATCTTACAGCATAAGGCAAATAATATATATTACAGACACAGCAGGATGCCGGCTTTTGAATGCAAATGTTCTCGGCCGCCGTCAAAATCCGAAGTTAGTAAAAAAAATAACTACTTAAGTAGCATGATTTTTTCCTATTTGTCATTATTATACTCATTTGATAGAAAATCCCGCCTGCTTACATTTTTTTTACTCATGGAGAGGTGAAATTTAGATTTTCACAATCCTTTCTCATTACATTTGTATTTAGGAAAATTTAGGATGCAGGAATTTTAATGCACATATTTTTGCTCGCCTGTGACTGCGAGATAGAAGAATATGTAGTGGAATCACAATGACCGGACCAACGGTCTTACGGCAAAGGGGGTAAAAGGGGTTTGATGAGTAGGGCAGAACAGGGAAGCAGGAAAACCTGGGAAAAGCAAACAAAGAAGGTAGGGGGAAGTAGCACCTACTATAAATGAGCTAAGTGGAGCCTGTGCGATTTAAAGGAAAGGGAAATCCTACCCCATTGGGGGGAGACAAGGGAATTGGCTTCCCGGGTCAATGTAAAGGAAATTAAACCTACAACCACGTCCAAAAGAGCTAAATGGGAACGCAGGTCACTGAAATAAAATCAGGGCCAGGTAATCCGGAGCCGATGCTATCAGTGGGTCAGGCTATTGGGCTTCTACCGAATATTTGCTCATTCCACCGGAGTGTATTTGGGCCACGCAGGCACCGTGGAAAATGCTCCTTTTTTCCCAATTTGCAACTTTGTTATTAAAAGTCTAAATTCATAAAGTTTAAATGTCACACTAAAACGCTGAAAATAGCTTTCATAAGTAGACATGAGAGTAGGAATTTCTCTCCACCCCCCACCATCACTCCCGTTGAAATAGCTGACCTTGTGGAAGATTCCTGGAAGAGTGGCAGAACTGGTCCTACAAGAACTAGAAAAGAGTTCCTTCACCCGACAGCCACCGATCTTTTGGCGTCTTCATGTGGGAGGACACGTTTGTTATCTTCAAGAGGAGCAGTCTGCAGAACTCCCCTGATCACCTTAACTCGATTTTCTCAGACCTACGAAGGAAGACAAAAATGAGTAGCAGCTGCCCTTCCTTGATGCGCTCGTCAAGCAAAGTACCAGCGCTGAAATAGAAATAACTGTCTACAAGAAGGTTTCGAACACCACGCGGCTTCGTAATTTTTACAGCTACCATCCGGTGGCTCACAAACGAAGCTGTGTGAGAACACTATTCAAGCGCATCCAGACTCATTGCAGCAACTGAAAGAAAAAAGCACGTGGGTCCCGATAGTTCTGAGACCAGTTTAGGTGGAACTGCTATCCAAAGGTATTCATAAGCCGATGCCTACGTGTTAGCCCCCGGGGAACCCAGCCAGAGCCAGTCCCTATGGTATGGCATGCCCTGCCACACATCAAGGACGTATCAGAAGCGACCGAGCGCATTGATGCAGAACTAGGTGTTGGAATTGTACACCGGCCCAAAGTTACCATGTGAAGCAAGGTTATGAAAATCAAGGAACGATTAAATTCGAGTGATCAGTTGGACGTAGTGGATCTTATCCCGTGCCTAAACGGTTCTCTTAACTACACAGGCCAGACTGGACGCATGCTTGGATCACGCATAGCCTAACATAAGCTGGTTGTAATACGGGGTGATGGATTACGAGTGGCTGCTCACACGTGTGAAACGGGTCACGAGTGCAACTTCGTAGCCACGACGATAATCGCCCGCACCAGAAGCAAGACAAATAGGGAATGGAGTGATCCTGGGCCTCTGATGAGAACTCAGGCAATCGATTTATCCATCTGGTGCTGGAATACAGAACCCTGTGCAGTCACTTCCGGAATGGTGTCACTGATCTTTAACTGGCCCCTACGTCCTATAACTCATGATTGTGTTGTTGCCACTTTTATCTTTGACGCTGTACTCCTGCTCAGATGAAAAAAATCATGATTCCGGCTAGTGAAGAGCCTTCTTCTTATCGAGTCATAATCCTAACGTCAACCTATACGTAATCATAAAGCTGAATCCTCTTAAAAATCAGAAACATGTTCAGGCTCTGAAGAATGGACCAGACCAGGTCTCAGCATGGTCGTCAGATAATGGTCTTCAAATCAACCATGAGGAATTTGTCCAGTGTTTTTCGCCTGCGACCCTCTCCTAGATCTGAATTCTCAGCCATCCTTCCCAACGAGGTATGCTCTTTCCGGTACCTTGGCATTGCTCTGACATCCCATCTTTCTTTCTCCCTATACATTGATACTCTTTTTTTCTAAAATTCGTAAACTTCTTTATTAATTCCGTCGTTTACGTTCCTATCACACACCTCAATCCCTTTTCTGGCAATTTATAAATGCATGTATTCTTCCGCTCATCCGCTATTGCTCTCCGTGAATTTTCCAGTTTTTATTTAAAAAGCCGATCCTCCGAATGTTCTCTTCTGCTGCCGGTATTTATTATACTGTTTTAGTGGATAAAATGACACGTCGTAACAGTCAGGCAGTTTGCTGAGCGAATTCTTAATGATGTTACCCATCCCCTCCACTTCGAGCTCATTGTCATGAAATCTTCCCGTCCCGTGCGCCGAGGCTTTCGTCATATCACTTGCTGTACATCCGTATATCAGCATTCTGTTTTGCCATTTCTGTCACGCTACCTTACGCATGAAAAGATTGAAATACAGAAGCTGAGAGTGTAACAGTTTGATTACAATAGATGTCCAATTTTAACTTTTTGGATTCAAGTATAATCTGATAACTTATCCTACTCTCTAAATGAATGGAGCTATATTTTGGTGAAAATGTTGAATACTACGTTCAAAATAAACCTTATTCCTTTCTTTCTCTCTCTCTCTCTCTCTCTCTCTCTCTCTCTCTCTCTCTCTCTCTCTCTCTCTCTCTCTCTCTCTCTCTCTCTCTCTCTCTCTCTCTCTCTCTCCCTTGCATCTGCCCTGTGTCCCAGTTTCAAGCCGACTGCAGATGAGATTGGATGCCGTGGTTGAAAAAGCACCTCGCCGCGGCCTCGCATGCAGCTGCCAAGTCGCTCGAGCTTCTACTGTCAGCTGAGATGAGACATCTAATTCACAATCAGAAATCAGTCCAGTATGTTTTTTCGACTGCGGCCTTCTCTTAGTTCTGAATCCTTGGACGTCCTACGCAAAGAGGTATCCTCCTTCCGGTACCTTGGCATTACTCTGACATGCAATCGCTATTCCTCCCTTCATATTGATGTGCTACTAAAAATTCGTAAATTTTTCTTACCATATTGGTCGTTTTGCATTCCTGTCACACAGCCAATCCCTTATCTGGTGAGTTAAAGATGTTTGTATTCTTCCCTTAATCCTCTATTTTTTTCTTCCGTCATCTTTTTCAGCTTTTTCTTCAAAAAGAATTTTGCTGGTTTTAAAAACCTAACTGCCAATTACTCTCTTCTGCTGCAGGTGTTTCTTGCGTTGTTTTAGTGGGCACGATAATAGAATGACAATTCAGAACGGTTGATCTATTTGATGATCGCATTCTTGATGAAGTTGTCCATCTAATAGAATCAAGCGGCGAGTGCCAGGAAGTAGTCATGAAGAAGGAGTTACGATCACTGGGGCATGAACTTACATGCCGCGAAATCTTCCTGTCCCATGCGCCGAGGCGTTCGACATATCGCTTGCTGTACATCGGCCTACCAGCGTTCGAAACTACCATTTCTAGCAGACTACTTCACACCTGCCCTCTTTTAGATGCCCACTTTTTAACCTTTCGATTCTTGCATAATCTGTTAATTAATCCTATTCTGTCAGTGTAGCGAGTCATTTTTGCTCTCTTCCTCTCTATCTTCACCTGGTCACACAGCGATAAACGTGTGCGTGAACAGGAGTAACGACTTAATCTGTGAGACAGTTTTGTGGCTCAGTATGGTGGGATTCGCTGGTACATACGTTTTGTTACACAGTAATAGGGGTGCCCTCTGAGGCTAAAGTGATTTGGTTGACCGATGTTATTGGTGTGAAGTTGTATAACTAAAGATATCATATATTCAAAAATACGTTTTTCAGCGCAAAAATCGAATTTATTTTTCGCTCTCCTGGAAGCTATTTCCGGTAAATAAAGTTGATGTCTCTCCCTCTGCCCCGCGTTAGGACCGGGAAGGTTGGCATTGCGCCAAATTTTTAAGGAACTTAGGGGCTGCTGCTCTTGAATTTCCAAAGAAATTTATCGGGAACTTGTAGTAACTCTGATCTGATCGAAGCTTTCCAGGCGCAGTCTGAAAGTTGCCAGGAATATTTGGGAACTGACCATCAACCACAGTGGGATAACCGTTTGCTATTCATTAAACTACCAACAAGTAGACATTAGTATGTATTGAGATTACATGATGGAACATACTGGGATGCTGGGAGATCGAATGATGAGGCGAATCCTTCGCAGCTGTGTCATGCGGCAGCAGAAAATCAGCGAAACACGTATCTGGACTTTTGCCTTTACTGCCAGCATGATGTATCACGTAACCCAAGAAATTAGCTTTATTTTAAAGGTTAGGGTTTGGGTCAAGGGTAGAGTTAGGATTAAGGATAGGATTATGCTCAGTGTTAGGGTTATGACGGGGGAATAGGTACCCCTGTTAAATTATTGCACAGTGACTCCTCTGCAGTGGACGCATTCCTATTCCCGCCTCATTCCGCCAGTGATTCTAACGTTTCTCACTGGATTTCTCTTGCCAAACAGACAAAATGGTCGCCCCAATTGGGTGGGTGGTCCTTTAATCTTCCAACCAATCAGAAGCGAATCTGTAACAAATTCGATGTGTGCTATCGCCGATCCTGGACCACGGATATCAGGATAACTCATGATTTATGCCATCCAGCACATGCTAGGTGCTATTGCTAGAGCGGTGTGAGTTACATGCATTTAAACAGTTTAAAGAAAGTGAAATGTTAGCTGAAGGCAAGATAGTCGTGCACCTCGGGCCACACTTATTTGACTCATTCTCATATCGCTGATGAGAGTTTAGGGAAAAGAAATTCCTTCGCAATGAATTGCGACAGACATGGAATGTCTGCCTTGTCTCTGACCCATAAAACTACCAAATATGGAGTTGACGCAACTCATAAAATATACCTACTCAAGTAAAATCTTAGAGGAAATTCTTCTTCTGAGTTGATCCTGAATGTATGCACAGGGACCTATGTAAACGAAAGATTAGTCTGCAGTAATTTTTGTCAATATTGAGTACAGTCCGGGGTGCCGAATATATGTTGACAAAGCATGTGGGTGGTTTCTTTGAAAGACACTCGGGGAAATAAAGGTTGAACACCTAAGAAAATTTTGTTCTTGGTTTATACACCCTTTTGAGAAACTATTAAATCAGTCGCGTGCATGGGCATGTTCCGATAAGTTTTGGTTAGATAAAAGCATCGTTGCTTCGTCCAAGCTGACGCACTATCAGTTGTACCCCATGTTATATTTCAACCTATCTTCCTTGAATTGATTCCTCACGACATGGCCTGCTTACCTTCTTGGCCTTGCTATTTAAACATATTGAACAACACAGAAGAAGTATATGCGATAGCCGGTGCCATAGCTTTATTCGTCTGACGTTTCGGATTCCAACTCCAACCCATCATCAGAGACAGTTTCGGATTGACCAATCAATCGCGGTGCCAAGCTCCACGCTACAGTCCCAGTTGGTTGTTCTACTTCTTCACCGAAAGCGACTACACGGTCTCAAAAATCAATTGGCGCAATGCCTGGGAGGCCCATAGGCTCCGTATTAAAACATAAACGTGGAGACAGTGATTTTGGTGCGGAAGACAATCCACACCGCCCTCCTGGACTTCCTTGGACGTCTGCATAATCAACATCAGAACCGGTTTGTCGAACGAAACGTCAAGGTCAACAACCTTCTAGCCGATAAGAATAAGTTACGCACTGCCTACTTGAACTGCAGCAGCGAATGCTGGGGATGCAATACGCCTTGATTGGATCGCGAGGTGGAGAAAATTTAGGCATATGCGGACCGCAAGGAAACAAAGAATTTCTTCGCCTCCGTCAAGGCAGTCACACCAAAGGAACCGCACCACTGCTCAATTCCGATTGACCAACACTCCTTATCAAGGAAAGGCAAATTTTGAAATGTTGGACCAGGAATTTCGGAATTGGCCTACATCGAACTCTACTATCTCCGACACTGCCGTCGACCGGTTCTTCAAATGCAAACGGCCAATGACCTGGGCGTCCTGCTTTCTTCCTCAGAACCAATCACATCTTTCCAACAGCCCTGCTGTCAAAAAGGATGCATGTTGATGCGACACAAGCATTTCTTATCCACACCATGCCTTCGTTTCGTTCCCCAGCGATGTGTTCGATTAAAAAGCTAAATCATGAGTGGTAAAGCTTGTAGAGGGGGCATTTGCCTATGGCCCATTCTGTTAGCTAGTTGAGTGAGACTACCTAAACTGCCCTGATTTTAAGATAAATTGGGGTTTTGGTTCCTGGAGGGACAAGAAGCATTTCCTGCCAATCGGCAGCCGGTGCATATGACCATACTTATCAAAACTTTCTAGGTCTTTTTTTTTCAGACTCGCGACTTAATCCCTATAACATGCTATATGTTTTTATAAATAAGAACTTTTCCAACGGAATTTCCTTCTCAACAGTACATCGTTGACGTCTGCGTCCGAATATTCATTCAATTTATGCACACAGGGCTGACTTTAACGAGGAACCTTCTACAGAAGAAATCCCAAAGTTTGCGTCGCAGTAATTGCTTGCTGTAGTAATCAGTCGAATCATATTTTTTTAACAAAACACCTCCCGGGATGGTCTCCAGCACGTAACTACGTGGTCATGGAAACTGAACAATGCGGAAAATGCACTCTCAGGGCCTGATTTGCGCTGTTCGTAGGCCTGGCGGGGTTTTCAGCTCTTTTGCCTTTTCTGTGGCAAGTGGAGTACGGTATTATTATGCTGCCTTAACAGTGAATAACATGCCAAATAGACCTAAAGATTTGCGAGCTCGATGCATGCTGTCCTTTGATCCCAGCAATACTTTTAACGGAATTGGTCAAACTCATCATCTTTGAGACGTCAAGACACGTGTGAACTGGTTTAAATGGGGAGATTTTCGATAAGTTTTGAAAGGTACTTCTATGGCACTGGCTTTTGTAATCAAGGGCCCTGAGTGCTTCGTGCAGAGGATGGTTTGAGTGTTCGGATTTGACCAAAAATCGCAAACCGGGACTAGGTAGTGCGCTGGCAATTGAGGCATATTGGCGGGAGTTGGAATGTGGCCGCATCGGCTAGTGACCGTGTCCTCCTCTATTTCCTTGACCGCGAAGGTGACTGACACGTCTTCGCCGATTATGATGGCGCCGAGCAGGTGAACTTGCAGTGACCCAACGCTGTGCGCATGGTAATAACTGAATCTCTCGCGTCGACATGCACGTGCGGGCTGTCCGGGCCTCGACAATCCTGGCTGTCCACACCAGCCAATCATCTTCAAGGCTGACTCGCACATGACCGCACTGGATGCCCTGTGAAGTCGCCGCACGATTTGACACATGCTCGACAGTCAACTTCTTCTAACCCCATCTCCTAGAGTTCTGTACAGCATACACTATCCTCTCAACTGGCGTCCCACGCCTTCTATTCTCATACGAAACCGGGCCTGAAGATTATAACGGCTAGGAACTTCCCTAATCACCTAGGCTGTTAAGATATTGGTGTGCGGTCCGGCAGCTCGAGGCGACTACCACTGGTGGGGTACCATGTCATTGGTGCTTTCGGCACTTGCAATAGATTGGGAGAAGTCAACCATTTTCATATTTTCCTGGCTTGTTTGATGTTGGCCCGTGAGAGTTTGTTTCCCAACTGCACAATCTTAAAAAAGAGGAGGCCTCATCCAAAAGTTGGTTGTTTTGCGATGACCCACATAAGACAGAGGAGGACTGGTTTCCCATAAGTTAGACAGATTAAGTCGATCCTCACGGTAAAGGTCCAGCAACACTACAGATGAAGATTTATTGGAGGTCACAGACCACTTCATTCCAGTAGCCCTCATTAAGTTCTCCTATTTGACTTCATTCGCCCTCACGCGTCCAGGTATGCTTGACATAACGGTGAACTGTTACGGACGTCAGCATTTCCCGAATACCTTCCAAAGACGGTCTCGATTCACGAATTCAGGTTTCTTGATGAGATTCGGTAAGGGGTGGGCGGATGCTAATGTCTTGCAATTTATCTTGTAGCTCTCGGACTGCGTAGACCATATCAGGGATTCCGCGGGTATTTCGGACTTCGCGTCAACTCTCAGGAATGGGGTACTGTTCCATGCCTGGATTCCGACGAGGCAGAGGATTCGTAACGCTGCCCAGGAGTGATCTCCCAGTGATTAAAGTAATATTGTGTATTTTATTAACGTTTTTAGGGGGTTAAACTTCGTTACATCCTGAAATGTTGTGCGATGTGTGCATCTTGCTACACCTTCTGGACTAGTGCAATAAGTTGTTTAATGAATTGAGTACGATCTTTCTTCGGGTTTTCTAGCAGAATGGAGCTTGTGACCATAGATTTTAAACTTGCCGCCTGCTGCGCTTACCCAATTGTCTCTTCCAATGATAGCTGAGGATCAAATTAATGATCGGTTTTCTCTTGAGAAAGTCCATAGTTATCTGACATGAGATGTCGGTGTACGCTTAGGATTGCGCCTAAATTGCCTCACCAACATCATGGGGTCTGCGGTTTCTCCGCTGGTAAGGTTGACTAATTTGAACCCAGTAGCAGTGCAGTTCAAAGAGGGTTAAGGATCACAAACTGTCTGGCCGAGCGAAGGGAAGCTCTTCGCTATGGTCAGCTCATCCTCGGATTTCATCTGCCTGAATAACCCCCATAATTTTGCATCTCCCTCAAACTTTGGTTCACACTGCAGCTATATTGTTATTTGCCTTTCGTGTGTAGATCATGTGGAAGTACTTTTTTCAGACCTTTTCCGCCGTAATTCCCCATTTTTGACATGAAAACATCCCTTGCTTTCACTGTGCAGATTCGATGATTTCATTGACAAGGTGAATGACCTCTCGAGTGGGCATAAGGAGTTAAAATGGTCCGGGTTGACGTTCATTTTATTGAAGATTTCCCACCCACTGCCATACTTAGCCTCGTTTATGATTGTTTCCTTCGGGGCCACCTCCACAAGTGACTTTCCAGCATCATGTTCACGACAAGTAGGTGGTGGCCGATTCACCCCCGGTTCCCTGTTCTGCCTTTTCCAGGAGCAAGTCGTGGTGATCACACATACTGAAAAGTCTGACTTTTTATCGTGGTCCATAGCGGTGGTGCGTCCATGCTGTCTTCTTACGAGTTGAAACATGGTATTGGAGGAGAGGTTGTGTTCCGTGTGGTTGCTCAGCTGAAGGAGCTCATTGCTTTTGCAACCGTCTATTCTGTAATGACTAGACACTTATTTGGAAGCTTCATAGTCTGCGCCACTCTGATATTGAACACAACCCAGGTAAGACATTGGCCCATTTCTCACCCGGATGCAGATGCGAGAAGACATTGATATCTGTGCAAAGACACACGCTGAGTGGCAGCGTGGAGATCATAGGGCCCAATAAGGGGGTGAAGGCAGCTCAATTTCTGACGGCGAAAGTTACCCCAGTAGCCTGGCGCTCTTCCTTGTGACAACTGCCTCAGTGGGTGTGGCCTAAACCTAGCTCATGCATGCCACCTGGACCACGCCCCACCACCATCAAGTGATTCCCGCTGTACAGAGTACAGCTCGGTGGAGTGATCGACGAGAAACGAGTGTCAGTTCGGAGGCTAGCATGCTAACCGTCTCCCGTAAGGTATATCATCTATCAAGCCGCAAATTACTTGGTATGCGGGAATTGGCATCTGCGCTGTGTTTTGCCAGGTCGTTTGTGGCACGCGTAGACGTAATTTGTATCTTTTTTTCAGTCATTTGCACCCAATCCTCAGGCGGCTGGTTGGCTTGGACATTGGATTTTTACGCGGTAATGGGAAGTTAGAGTGGGTTCGCGACCGGAACTCCGTCCCCACAGCTCTCAACACATATCCGTTACTATAAGCAATCTGAAGAGTACAATAAAGTGCGGAAGAAGCCATGGCTGGGAAGGCTGCCAACTGATGTGAGAACTTGGTTCTCCGTTCAAGAAGGAGATTAATGCTACAATGGTTTCTACTTGATGTAGTCTTTATGGCACTCACCCTCAGTTTAGATCTCATCTGCCCTTTCCTTATTACGTGAAGACCTGCTCTGTCTGTTTATCTTTATCAGCACCGCCGATAACTGAAATCGCATTCACCTGTCAAGCACTGCGTACGCGCGGTGACTAGCTCCACCAACGCAGTGACGCCGATCGCTTTTTCTCTCTTCCCCGTTTAGATGCCGCCGGACGAAGCTCAAGCAATTGCACTCCAGCTGCCAATTACTTGTTGAGAAGGCTGGTTGTGCCTGTTTGTGTTGTGGCGTATATATTGCAGCAGTGCCCCCTAAACGGACCACGTGTTAGTTGCCCTGGACCAACACAGGGACCAAATCAGGGTGTGGCAGGCGTTATTATTAACTGGGATGAGGTTCTACAACAAATGCCGAACACGAGGTGCGCGTAGGTTCAGGATCATGCTGCACCCCACTCTCCAACTCCGTGGGAGATGATTCATCTGCACCCGACCCCGCCTCTGATCTTGACACCGGGTACATGCGGGTAAGGAAGAGAGCGAGAGTGAGGTAGATGCATTGAAAGTCGAAGATCACTTAAACATACGTTGCGTGCAAGTTACCATCCCTAAACCACTCTTCTGTGGAGCGTACTGTGGCATCGTTGGACTATGACGGTCGAACTGATGTGTATATTGCAGCAGCTTAAGTTATTAGTAAAGACCCTCACCACCACGACCTGCATGCCCGTTTCCATATGAGAAGAGAATAAGTTGGACGCCTTGTGGGCGGCTTGTGTATGCTGCGCACACCTATCGGAGGAGAGGTTGGAAGAATTTGGGCAGCCCGACGAGCGCACATTCAGCCACAAGGGCGACGTCGGAAGTTTTAGACCAAGCGGAGTCGTCCCAAGTCATCCAACGAGGTCATGTGTGAGTCAACCTTGAGTGTGAGTTGCCATTGTGAACAGCTAGGACTGTCACGGACCAGACAGCCAATGGTGCGTACGTGCATGTAGTCGCGAGAGGTTCAGCTTTACAGCATTTGCACGGAGTCGGGTCGCTACACATAAACTGTCTACATCAGTAAAGGCTTGTCTATCCAACTGTCTTCCCTGATGAAAACGCACCTGTCAGACTTGGATGAGCTCAGTCCGCACGCAATTTCTATTTTACTACACGCCGTTGTGTTTCCATTGTCACAGCACGCTTACTGACCTCTTGAGTCGTGCTCTCGATCCAGTACAGCATAACAATCCCTGAATCATTCAAAGCAACCGGACCTCCTTCTCAATATCCGATAGCTGTATTTCCTCGCTCAAAACAATAAATACCGACACAAAATACTGATATACCGTCCACCTTCAAATCAAAACTCAGCTACAAGATTTTTCAATTCACCCATGTTATTCTGATTTCTTCCTGCAAAGCTGCAGTCGCCCGTGCTGATGGTAACACTACAGTTGGTACGTTTCGCATTCACTCGGTTTAACCATTCTTCCTCCGTCCGGGTTCTTGCATCCGAACTCTGGTCTAGGAAGGGAGCACTTATAGTGGTCCAATTCGGGGCACCTATTGCAAAGTTTATGTTTTCGTGCGTATTTGCACGAGTATACCTATGGCTGTCCAGTTGTCAGCCAATCGTAACTATCGTAACCGGCCAAGCAACTTCAAGACCGACATAGACGCGTTCTCATTCAAAGCGCTGTAGTTCGTACCTCTTTCTCACCTGGGACTCCGCTCTCCCGGCGCCGGACGTGTGCGACTGCCAACTTGTTCGAACATGTTCTCTAATTGCAGACACAAGCGAAAATTCGAGTCCCAGGAAGTACTTGAAAAGTAGATGTAATCGTTGGGACAAGAGCTTTATTCGCCTGACGTTTCGGATTTCAACTCGAACCCATCATCAGACACAGAATCAGATACGGGTTATTCGTACACATGGAGTTGTAGTAGTAGAAAGAAGAAGAAAAAGGTTGCTCGTTCACCGGAATCATGATTCGAGTGGCCAATTGCTCTGGCCAAACTGAGTCTCAACACCACTACCGTGGCAAGAACCGTCTGTAGTTGTTTACCAGATCTGATGCAGTTAAGGGCAAAGCAACTACGTTGGAGAAACCGGAAAACTTTTTTGGACGCGAATTTCCGAACAAGTGGCATCAGCGCGGTGAAATGTCGCAAATTCTCAATTTGCAGCTCATTCGGCGAGAACCGGCCACAAATTCAAATTCGACGAGGCTTAGATTCTCGCAAGAAGTTATACTCGCGTTAACCACGCTTGAATCATGGTTTACAGGCCCCCAGTCTATTAACATGTACAATGACCTTCCCAACCCATATTCTGTGTGGAGACGCAGTTTGGCCAGAGCAGTCGGCCACTCAGGGAGCACTCAGGCGAACGCATTTTCTAACGCCAGTCTCGGTGAACCAGATGGACGAGCAAGCATCACGCCACCCTCCAATATGGGTGACGAAATTTCAGCAGATAACGACCCGCATGCCGGCCATAAAACAATAAATGCATTCCGGTGAACGAACAACCTTCTTCTTCTTCACTAATACAACAACTCTCTGCGTACAAATTTTCCGTATCTGATACTGTGTCTGATTATGGATCAAGTTGGAATCGAAACGTCAGACAAATGAAGCTCTTTTCCCAGCGATCGCATCTACTTCTTCTCAATATTCTCTAATCTTTCCATAACAACTACAATATCCTCTCAACTGGCATCAAAGCGTTCATTCTATTTGGGATCGGGCTCAAAGTTCTTAGTGGCTCACGTCTTCAAAATGGCTTAAGCTGCCGGGACAAGCCATCTACCTCTTGTTTTAATACACTCGATGTCCTCCGTGTTCAGACTTCAGAGGATTGCTGTGTACACTTTAACCGGAGACCATGCAATTCTCTGCCAAAAATAATTGTAACTTTACTTAACCAACCACTTGCATTGAAGAAGTATGAAAGGCAGAATGCTTAACCAACCACCGTTTCACAAATTTTGAGATTTTTAAACTCTAATCGTCACTCCTAGATTGAAGCAATCATCGGAAAATGGTCCTTTCATAATCATACGTGACCAAAAATTATTTTTACTGTGACTCTGTACCCATTTTACCTGCATACAAAGAACCAATTTTGATTACGCATGGTGCTCCGAAGAGGCCTCTCTCAAGTCTTTTTTTTACCATGTAGCATTTTGTTTACTCTCTGGGTTATGATACAGTCATGAACCACTTACGTCGTTGGGTGTGGCAGTTTTCAGCATGTACACAGAGTGCGGGTCAATTCAGGCCCGTCTGGTTTCGGTTTCGGCCCGCAACAGCAACAGAGGCCAGCATTCACGATTTCACAGCAATCAATCACAAACGGATGAACTCGAATGCGGGTTCAAACTCGTAAAATCGCACAGAAGGATGGTAAGACGACTGTGTGTGGGGGGAAGTTGGCTCAAGTGCAGGCAAATGGCGGTGCGTGAAGATTTCACTTGATCGTGTATAAGGCAAACTGGTGTGGGCACTTTCTCTCTCTCTCTCTCTCTCTCTCTCTCTCTCTCTCTCTCTCCTCTCTCTCTCTCTCTCTCTCTCTCTCTCTCTCTCTCTCTCTCTCTCTCTCTCTCTCTCTCTCTCTCTCTCTCTCTCTCTCTCTCTCTCTCTCTCTCTCTCTCTCTCTCTCTCTCTCTCTCTCTCTCTCATATATGCTCTCATATATATATATATATATATATATATATATATATATATATATATATATATATATATATATATATATATATATATATATATATATATATATATATATATATATATATATATATATATATATATATATATATATGTATGATATATATATATATATGTATGATATATATATATATATATATATATATATATATATATATATATATATATATATATATATATATATATATATATATATATATATATATATATATATATATATATATATATATATATATATATATATATATATATATATATATATATATATATATATATATCTTCTGTGCGGAGACAGTTTTGACTGAGACAGGGGCTGCTGAATTGGCACTTTCTAGCCAGCAACACAAAACCCTAGGTTTTCCAAATAACCACCTGTTTGTTAGAAGTCCAATACTCTAACCACGGGCCGTTTTCCTCTCAGTTTCGATCAAAACTTCTAACAGTGATAGATGGGCGCTCGCCATCCCATTGTGCTGTTTAGGCTCGATGTAGAGCCCCGCAGGCAGTCGCGTAGCGACTCAGAGCTAGGGATAGCCATATACTTTATTATGAAAGCATCATTTCAGAATTTTCAGCAAAAGGATCTTCATTCACCGGGGATAAATATTGGTACGTGAAAGTGTTAACATTGGACGAGAACAAATGATACACAGTAACCGAAAGTTGCAACTCTTGGCATCATTAGCGGTCATCCGTGAATTAATCACAACAGTAGTTTTAGATTATCTTTCTTCAAATCGTTGCTGGCGCCACTTGCAATTGACGTCATTATTGTAAATAAAATAAACAAAGTGTGGTAAATAAATTTACTAATGTGCAAAATGAGTCGATCAGGTATACATAAGAAAATCCACCCGTGAATGGAGGAGAAAAAAATCGCATTATCTGCAGACTGAAAATTTCCATTGCTGTGTCGTCGACTTCAGTGGGTTTCCAAGTTAAGCCATGACTGACGGGACACAATTTCACCGTCTAACACCGCTCACACGCAGGCTCGGACCGACCGGAAACTGAAAGTGTTATAAATCCAACATTGCGGAGACACTGTCCCGGAGAAACGCGTTATTTACCGGCTGGCAGCCTTCCAAGCCATAACGTTTAGTCCGCCATGATGCCTCAAGCGCGTCGGAATTGTTACAATAAAGAATGCGCTGATTTCCCTTCGTATTTAGCTGACTCACTTTTCCCTCGGTAGCATGTGCGAGCCTGTCAGCCGACACCGTGGCTGACAGGACATGAAAGTCTCCGTCCGTGCGAGGCATACAAGTTCTCGTCCCTTAGTCACCATGATCAGAGGTACACGCTCACCTGCGATATTCAGCCGTCATAACAATGCGTGGTTATTGCATGAAGGATGTGGGATATTTTGCGGAGAGGGGCAGTGACCGAATATGCCCGTCAAAAGACTATTGAGTTTGTTTGTGCATAAAATGCGGTGGCATAATAGAGGCCTGGACTATATTATTCTACCAGACGGGTTCCTGTGAGTTCAGGACGTCTTAAAGTAGTGTGCGTATGTGCCGCCGCATTGGCCCGTTCAGACGGCACAGTGGTTTAAGTGCCTATATGACAATGGGATTAATCGAAATATCCTCAGAACTAGCCTACTTCCCAGACCCAAACACTAGCACCTGCACTAATGACTTTGAAGTGAATAACGGGTATGCGGCCCCATATGAGATTTACATCTACGAAATACCTACTTATGTAATTTGGGTAGGCTTATTTTAACCCCCTCCCTCAATTGTAAACCTTCGGGTTAGCGCTCGTCCAAGGGCTAAGGTTTACGGGTGAGCGTTGGGCTAGGATTAGTGCCAGTGTCAAACCTAGAGGTTGGTGTTTAGAGTTATACTTTATGCAGAAGATTGGGTCTAAGGTTAGGCTATCAACGATGTTAACTTAGACTACAGCCAAAGTCGGGGATAACGTTTTATTCTTCCCAATTTCCCCTTAATCCCGCGCAGGGATTATTTCATCTTTACTATCCAATCAGCATCTCGAGTTTTCATTTTTACCGTTTTTAGCTCCTGATTTTCAGTAATTCGAACTGAGTGCTCGAAAGGCATTCATTTTTTATTTTTGCTTCCTGAACATAGTTACCGGTCAATTTCGTTTACAAAGCCCATCAGACCCAATGACTACCATTCACCTAATTAAGAATACCCCCCGTTTTCTCGGTGCGGCCACATAACCTATCAGTAGCGCTAGGAACATCATACAGTGTTCCACTCCGTACATACTGGCCCTGCGAATTATAATCGGGTATCAACCTAGTCGTTCACTTGCAAATCCATCGCCCTGAGACCAGCAAACCGTCAAAAACCTGGACATACAGCCGCCACTCAGAGCATGCCTGCCTCGGGAGATCCAGCCATCACAGGAACCTCTACGGCCATATTTCCGTCCCTGAAAAGCTCTGGTAAGAACTCGCAGTCTCAAACTCATCCGCACATCTTGCCCTATCTTTTAAAGCTCTCTAGCCCACGTAGGAACGCTGCAAGAGGTACCGCCCGCGACATGCCCACTGGAGCGGGCGCAGCACCGGTTACTTGCATGCGATCTGGTTTATCGCGAGGTGGACTTCTGTATCGTCTACTGCATTCCTCGTCCACCTTGCTCTGATGGTGAAGCAACGTGAAGACCACAAGTGGGCGTTGGTGCGCTGATTGACAAGGCTTAACAACACGTCTACGCGTGCCTTACACACGATCTAGACACCAATGCATGAAGAAGGCCACATTAAGCGTGTGTTAGGAATATTTTAGTGAGGAAGGCACCGATGAAACACGTCAGTCCCACTCTTTATCCTCTCCCATGATCCAGTTGGCTGTCCATGCCTTTAAACCAACGAGTAATTGGATTGGATGCAGCGGCGGCGGTGTGAAGGCCAACATCTACGGAATGCAGCCACATTCACAGCATCAGTCTTGTCTCTGCGCGAAAAACGTGTGCCATAGGCCAATCCGACTCATTGAACTAGACAAGCCTTTGTCACATCATTTGCCCCCTTGATTACAGTTATTAGGAGTTCGGATATGTTCGACTTTGCAGCGTACCATGGCAGATATTCCGAATGTTTCCTTCTGCTACTGATTATTTGACCAGGTTGGGATAGACAAAACATCCAAATCACGAAATCAAAAAGCGGAGGATTAGTCTCAGCCGGAAGGCGTCGAGTTGATCGATTACTACAATACGGAAAAAGCGCACTAAAGAACCTCGGTCATTGATCGCAGTTCTTCCCAGACCTCAAGGAAAAAGAGTAGAAAAACATACTCATGATTATCAGAACATCCCGTACCAGATGTTTGGTCTACCGCAAGGTTACCCCAGCAGACGGAACTCGAGACCAAGCTGGGATGGACAACAACAGAAGCAGATGTATCCGCTGTCCGGCTGTTCTGAAGTTACATGGCACCGGGAAAATCATTTTCCTGCTTATCAATACCAGTAAACCATTTGGTCGTACTTGCGACTTCGAAATTTGCAGTTTGTTGTGACTGGCTGGTAAAAAATAAGCATCACCCCCTGGTAACTTTTGCCGACGCTTTGGGACGGTCTGCGGACATTATCCGTTCTATCTTTGCTGTTTATAGACTTTTCCTGTCAGCTAGTGAACTTTGCAGGTGCACTCCACACCATTGTATAGCCCTAATTAAATAATCCGCATGGCGCGAGCATCCCTCTTCATGTCTGCACATTGCTGCTATCTGAAAATCGGCGCATAGACTAATCTGGTGTGCATGTGGAGTCGACAGCTAAGCTGAAGCCCTACCCTGGTGACGACAGCATTTGTGTCCTCTCCACATTCTGGATGCGATCAAGCAAGACGATATCTCACTTTCCGAGACTAAGCATGGCTGCATACCACCACAGCGAACTGCGCACACTGACCTACGAAAGGGGAAAAACTTATTGCCAGGAGCCTAGAGTGTTGATTCCTGTCTTTCTAGACGGTTGCGGTCAGGGTATATTCAGCACTATCCAGTCTCAATTCGGAGTTGACTTAAACGGAACCAGAGTTTACCAGCATCATTTAAGAGCAGGGACACCACATCCGTACCCCGAATCTCCCATAAAGGCCCGACAAAAGGCACAATCGTAGTCTTAATCACGCCCTCTTGATGAAATCCACGCTCAGAACAGATCAGAGGGATTTATCGGATAAAAATGAAAGATTTGTTTTAAAAAATCTACAGGAAGGAGGGGCAGGAAAGAACGGGGCAGAGTTCACTTTCCGTCCGCCTCCTCCAGGTACTTAAAGAGCTCCCGAAAGGATTCAAAGTCGGAACGTCCTGCCTTCCGTTTCCTGTGACTGTCCGCATCAAATTTAGGGAAAATGGCCTCCAGCCGGGTCCCCACATCCGTAAGACGCGGCCGGCCAAGGACCAACCAGCCGACCGCAGCCAAACTTCCAACCATCAGCAGACTGAGGGCTGTTCCCGCACCGAGGGCTCGCAATGCAAGGCGGGAGGGCGACTCGGGAGGCAGAGTAGGCAACACGGCAGTCGGCTATAGGAAAAAAAGGAGCACAGCTACAGAAACACAAAAACATACATTTAAGAGGTTGCTGCTTTCGGCAGGCCAATGAACATTTTTGACATCGGCGACGGTCAAACCAGAATCTTTTCTGCATCGTTTAAAATTGGTAGGACTGTGAAAATGCCTCGATTGTTTCACGGACAGTACATTTCTCCATTTGCGGCTCCTCGTGGCAGCAGATCTAGAGAATGTGAGAAACTTATTTCTTCAACGGCAAACACCGAGAGCAGGAGGTCCAAGAACCACCTTCGTGACTCGAAGAACCATGCAGCGCCAAATTCCGAGGTGAACATATCTCTTTACCATCTCCAGGTAGGCATCGAGCGAAACCGGCAGCGCTGAATTCACGAGACTGTTGACAAAGGACCGCCCAAAACAACTCAGTCACCCCTATCAGATGGTTGGGATGTCGTGGTTGTATCGTATAAGGGAATCTTATTTAAACCCAAGTCAGTATACTTCATTCAAAGGATCGTCCTCAGACAGGGGTGATCAAAAATCTCAAGTTTCAGTCAATCGTTCATGCATGCGGTCCAGTCTTTACAAACGCACAGAAGAACTGACCGAACGGATGGCAGATGCAGACAGGCCTTTGTGGAGATGGGTGAATAGCGACGAGTCCATAAGCACCTTTTGTAACTTTTTAAAACCATCCAAGCAGCATAAATTTGGTCCAGATATTTATCAAGTTAAGCACTTGATTAATGTCATCCTGAAACGCTAGGAGTGCTTTTTTGTTGCGCCCTGATCGCCGGTCATGCACGGTAAAACAGTCTGGGGAAGATTATGAAAGAAATTGCAGCTATGACGAGGAGACTTTTCCCATGGTAGTCCTAGTACTTTGTTTTAGCTTCCCTCTTGAGGGCAGACACGGGATGATTAAGCTTTAGTCATCAGTAACAAGACTTGTAGTGCTGCAGCGAGAAAGAATGGCCTGTTTCTTGGCAAAGTTGCAAAGGAGCTCAAAATTCCAATTTTAGCATTCGACTTCGATGAGGTTGTCAGCAAACAAACCTGCCATTCACATCCGAAACAATTACTGGGTGCAGAGAACCCACCGCTTACTCGACGAATAAGTTGACGGAGTTTTCCAACGTCGCCGTAGTCTGATGTTTGTTTTACGGACGTCACAACTTCAAATCAATAGCATTTGCGAGCATCCCTAATCAATTTTTATGTAATCATTCAGTAAGCTGAAAGGTTCATTGTTCGCGGATGTACCTCGAGATGTCTGGACTCCTGAGCTAATCCAAGCTTTGCGGCGCTGCTTGGAAAACTGGCAAAATCTCTCAGCTGCCTAGCAGACCGAGGATGTCGGTGACGATTGATTGTAACTGCTTCAGCTGATGGAGTAGGGCCTTCTACTGGCACCTTGTGTGACGCATTTTAGACGTGGATAAGTGAACTTTCAGGTGTATGTGGTCCACTGCGGCACCTCACTGCTGCCGTAAACCAACTCCGGGTTGCCTAAAAAGTGAGCATGCTAACTCGACTGAAAGTTCGAATAACGCACCTTATACTAAGAGCTTTAAAGAGTGCACATCACTTTTTTAAGACACTGTCAGTTTAAATGGCAAATAGCCAATATGCCCCACCCCCAGGTGAGTGCCTCTCCAGTTTCTGATATTTTGTGCGGGAGTGTGTTGTTTCCTCTGAAAAAAAACATAATTATCAATTTGATGATGCAATATTTAGCAGGTCGATTCATATGAGATAACACGATGGATTAGGACAAAAAGTCTTTTAGTGGCCTGCACCCATGGCGACAAGAACCTATTACTAACGTGGCATGCAGCTTTTCCTTTGGTTTCCGGTAAAACATATAATATCAACGATTCTTTGTAGAAAGAAAGCATGCAAACTTACTTGTCATATTTATTTTGTTAAAACAAATAATATGATATCATTAAATATTTAAATTATTCGTGTACTTTGAAACCAACTTGATTTTTATTCGTTCTTAGAGCTTATAAAAGATACGTTGTTTCTTACTAAAAAAAATCATATCTTATTTAAAGGTCGCGGGAAGGAGGCTGACGTTTATCAACTGCTGGAGATTAGGCTTCGTGTCCTGACGCATAAGATGCAGTGGTAGACAGTGTGCGTCCACAATGGCAAAAGAAGCGAAACGTGATTTCAGTAAGTAATCGCCTACCTCAATGGTAAGCCCTGACATTGTGACTAAGTCAAAATTTGGGAGACCTTGACTAAAGAGCGGCCGTTCGAGTAAACTTCGATAAGTAATCCGTAATAGTAACAAGATGGTTGGAAGGGTACTACTAGCACTCGTAGTACTACTAACACAAATAACATCATATCAGTGTCCAATAAGCGAAGTCATCTTGTCCACGTTGGACGTGTGGAGAAGAGGAAGACATTCCAGGAACACAGAGTTCTAATGTTGCCATTATATTTATGAAAAGCCAAAAAAGTAACGTCAGGCACGTTAGAACGCCGGCGGCACCACTATAGAAAGTTACACCACAGAGGGACTGACGACTGAGCGAGCACAGGTCACAGAGACGAAATGGTTAATACTTTTGCCGGATATCAACTAGAAAAAGGAATCGAAAAGGGGGTTTCTGTAAAGTGGGAAAAACTGCATGCTGAAAATCGAAATGTAAATCACAGATCGTGGGCTTTAAATCAAGAAATAGGAACATAATATATAATATGTAAGGCAACGCCCCCAACTTACAACTAGGAACTATGGGAAATTTTGAATAATTAAATATAAAACGGTTGGACTCACTGAAGCTCGGAGGAGGTTCTTCGACTGTTTGGTGGAACGTACTGACCATACAAGGCCACCGATAAAGGATACCAAACCCAAGCCTGAAACGAACGCGAGTCCGGTCAGGTCACCCCGTCGTTCGCATTTCTCTGGCATAGGTGGCTCTGGAAAAATGCAAAATCGCGATCGAAAAACGAGCAACAGGTAATGCAATTCTAGGAAAATATAAAAAGTAAAAATAACCAACAGAACAAATCGGTCAAGAAATAAAATACATCGTTTTGGTAAGTTGAGTCCGAATCCCCCCACCCCCAAACTACCAGCCTAAGAATGTAATGTTACAAATAACAAATAGCTCATACACCATTGGCTTCCGTGAGGACGGGAGACAGGTAAACGTCGGAACGCCTGTCGAGTCTAAGACCGGTGAATGCCGGGAGGTCCTACAGAGAGTTAAAAAGCCAGACCTGGATGAGGACGGAGACTCGGATACTTCGTGGTAGGGAGACAAGAAGGAAATATGACCACGTCTATCGAAAATCTGACCACTACTTAGTGGGCTTGGCCCCAGTGGTCCACGATGCTGCCTGCTCTGATATCGACCCCGTTTACGGGGTTTGGAAATAGGTAAGGAAATAATAAAATGGTGCTGACTGTCATCTTCAAAAATAACCGATGGCAGACAAAGATCAAACCCACGAATTCCCCACGAAATCTGCCTGGATAGTCATCATATCCCGGACTTAGTCATCACAAGCGGACGACCTTGGGGACCATGAAATTAGTCTACAACATGCATCTGCATGGCATCCTCCCGCTTAAATGCGTGATGAGAAATATCTCCCAATTGTTTGGTTCTAGCGCAAAGCATTTTCAAATTTGTTTTCCTCGCAATAGCTCTGAAGATGTCATCTTACAAAGGGCGGTCAACCCAAACATGCGGATATTTAAGATAAAAACGATGCTGAGATCTCGGCTCGGCCAGCATTAGATGGGCTCCAGAAATGGGACTTCCGATGAGTGATGTCATATGAAGACCTACGTACAGACAGAAGCCTGTGGGTGACAACGTTCCGGGTACCCATGGGGAGAAATAAACTTGCTTTGTCTGAAGTTACACTAGCTACGGTAAATGGGTGAATACAGAAGCCGGTTGCCCCGAAATATTTCCTATGAATTATGATTATTCTCTGGAGATGCCATTACCGAATCTGGAAAATCCTACTTTAATGTACCCGGAATAAATGGTAGCTGGATGACGCAAGTTATTTGAACGACTAAGGACGCTTTTAGTGAAGCACAGGTCGAAAATATTGGGATCATCACTACGTTAAATTTTTGAAACTCAACCTAATAGACCAAAATAGAAACTACTGACAGGCTGCAGATTCAGATCAAAATAAACAAAACGAGTTCAATACAAATTCACCGCCTCAGCAGAGACGGCAGCATCAACGACTTCGTTACTCCCGTGCCAAATGGGTGGCCATGCATGGCCAGCAGTAGCTCACAGACGTGACATGCTAAATGTCTAAGCTGATATAAACCCGTAAATACGCGCCTACATGCTTCATGTTCCGTGGTGGTACCAAATACACTACAGTTTTAACCAAATATCATTATAAAAGGGTTATTTTGGAAGGATTAATAAAGGGCAAGTCAAATTCACAAAATCTATTATTGTATAATACCACACTAACTTATGAGCTAAGGCATAAAGGTGATGTCACGATAAATAAACTTCTATTTAGGATTAGTGAGGTTATTGTTAATTATAATTAATACTGTAACGGACCACAGATCCGACAGAATTGATTGAATGTACTGGGAACATTTTTTTCGCGCGCATCCCGGATGGGAATGGTGTAATCGATGGTCTGTGAAGATGGCCGGTGTTTCTTCTTTCCCTAACGCTGACATCTCTCCTCGTTACCGCTATCGTACCGTCTCCCAAGTCCCTGGCCATCAGCATCTCCACGACCCACACCCGCAATTGCCAACAGCGTTCCACTCCCCACCGGCATCTAACTGATCATTCGTGACAACCTCCCACTCCAAACGGATCGCTTTTACAGGTCTCCAGTATGCGCTTGTATCTTTATACTTCTCTTTATTGTCTACGTAGACAATGGTACCATTTGTTACTGTTAACATAGATACCTTACGTTATTAACTTATTCTCTCCTTCTATATATACATGTGTGCCTGATGAAGTCCTTAACGATTCTGCCGCGTTATATGGCTAAAGCTGGTCCTAGGTTTATACTCCAGTGTGTGCTATTCTTGACATACTCGGACGTTACAATACGCATGATTTTGTTTTTAAATCCACCAATTTGAAAACCGCAACACGAGTACAAAACGTTCGCAATTACCCTAAACACCAGAAACCAAAACAGTATCAGATGTTGGTCTAAGTTCTACAAATCGGCTTACTTTATCATTTTATGCAGATTTAATGTTTTCGATTACTACGCAAATACGTGGACTTATATTAAATAATTTAGATACCTAAATGCCTTTCTTTTAGAAGTATATAGGCCCAATTGTCGATTTCAGACTCAAACACTTACATTCTGGATTTTAAAATGGGCCTCTTGACACTTGAGCATAAATAATAAATAACTTACTTGTTCGGAATGAAATTCTCATTTATTTTTTACAATCCCATGTTTTGACTGCTACATCCACTTATATTTCCTTCCTACAGCATTGATCTTCCCCGCATAAACATCCTCTGGTTGTTTCAACCATAGGTGGTTTTTTCATGGCTGATTTTTCCACTTACACAATATTCGCAATGCTTTTCGCGGTCAGAAAATACCTGGTCGCATCTCCCTGCACTTTTACGGAAAAATGGGTCCAAATAAAGGACAGGGAAATAAAAGTGGAGAAGAGGTCTTTCTTGTGCCAGACACCGTACACCATAAAGGCGGGTCCTCACACAGACGGGGTACACTAAATACGAAGAACCCAACTGTACAGAGCTCGAATAATAAAAGGAAAGCTCGCAATAACTCAGAGGACGACCACTTATCGGAACTCAGTGTGGGCGGGATGGACACCAGTTCATCTCGGAAAGTACGGACAGACTCTAGCATTCAAACGCACGAAATGAGCAGAGGTCTATATAGAGGAGTTACACAGTCTTAATTGAGATGTTTTTATACCAATGCTCAGAGTCTCATTTCGAAAGTAGACGAACTCAAAACAATAGTCTCAGACCATACCCCCGATGTCGTTGCCATCACGGAAACATGGCTCAAAAGCCAAAATCGCGGATAGTGAGGTTTCGATAAATGTATACCAACTTTTTCGAAGAGACCGAGAAAATAGATAGGGAGGTGGAGTGGCCGTATACGATAGGACAGGTATATCAGCCGTCGAACGAGTGCACGCCATCTTACTTGAATATGAATTTCTCTGGATAAAGATTAAAAAGGATTGTTCAAAAAACCTAAAATTCTTGACGATCGACAGACCGCCTAATATTCCAAGTGCAGCTGATGTATCGATCCTCCATTTGATCAAGCAAGTTGTAAGTCACCAGGAGGTGCTTATTGCTGGAGATTTCAATGCACCTTCAGTAGACTCGGTAAATCCGACTGTTGATGGTGCGCCAACTTCCTTCGGCCGCAAGCTAATGGACCTTACTCTTGACCGAACTCTGGCACAGAAGGTTAACATACCAACGAGATTAAGAGAGAACCAGAGAGCAAATTGCCTTGACCTAGTATTTACGAAGGACTTCTCTAACATTGATGAAGTGTATTCTATTGCACCCCTAAGTAAGAGTGACCATAGTACGCTGATGTGGGATTACTCCCTTTATTCTCAGCGCCAGAAGAGAACAGAAGGCAAGCGAAATATATGGAAGGCCGATTTTAACGCGAGGAAGAAAGAACTGATGTCCGTGCAATGGGACTGTTTGCTCAGAGGGAAACCAGAGGTTGACTGGCAATCGTTTAAGAAGGTTTCACTCGATCTGATTGAAAGCTTTTGTCCAGTGAAGGTGCAAAAAAGACAAGTTGCCCTGCCTGGTTAACAAGAGAACTTAAGAGGCAGTTAAAGAAGAAGAATAAAAAATGGAAGGTTTATGGAGAAACAGGGTCAGCAGAGCATCTCAAGGAATTTCTTCACCACAGAAATGCTGGCAAAAACATAATTCGTCAGGCAAGGAAGAGCTATGAATCAGGAATTAGTCAACAGGCTAAAAATAAACCTAAAATTCTATTCCATTATATCAATAGTCGAATAAAAAAGCAAGGACCCAGTCGCAGTACTTTTGGATGGCAATGGTGTTGAAATCGTTGAAATTTGCGAGAAAGCCGAGCTCTTGGTCGGTTCTTTGCCTCGGTATTCACTAAAGAACCGGATCGTCAGCTTGACCATGACAACAGTGGTGTTATAGACGCCAGTTCAGTGCTCTGAATATATAATCTTCCCGGAACCTCTCGTGGAACGAGAACTGCGAAATCTGAAAGAAGCGAAGTCATCTGGTCCGGACGATTTACCAGCAAAATTCTTGAAAGAACTGGCCGGCGAACTCTCCAAACCACTAGCGCATATATTCAATTCATCCTTTGAATCTTGGAAGTTGCCATCCGAATGGAAGGCAGCAAATATATACCCCATATACAAGAGTAGGGCGTGATCTAATGTCAACATTCATCGGCCTGTAAGCCTTACCTCCATTTGATGTAAAATAATGGAATCGATCATTAAGTAGGCGACCATGAAGTTCTTTGAGGATAACCAGTTGCACTCAGAGCTCCAGCATGGCTTCAGACAGAATCGCTCTGGTCTTACCAGTTTATTGCTCTCGACAGAGCAGTGGACTCGCGCATTGGAGGAAGCTGGTAGGGTTGACGTCATCTACACTGATTTCACGAAGGCGTTTGACAGTGTCCCACACAAACGTCTTATCTATAAATTATCTAAAATTGGAATAAGAGGAATGCTGCTGACATGGATTGCAGATTTTCTTACAGCAAGATTTCAAACTGTGTGCATTGATTCCTCGAAGTCAAGACCTACTCCGGTTCATAGTGGTGTCCCCAAGGCTCCGTCTTAGGACCATTACTCTTCTTAGTCTATATCAACGACTGCGTTGAAGACCTGGGTTACAGCGCCGTCATGTTTGCAGACGATTTTAAATTCTTGAGGGTCATCAGACCTGATGCCGATAGGCACGCACTTCAAGAGAGTCTCAACCATCTTAGCAGCTGGTCTGCTCGTTGGCTCTTAAATTTTAACGTTGGGAAGTGTGTGGTCCAAAGACTCCGTAACAGAAAGACCAGTAAGGAGGATGATTCCTACCAATACCTTCTCAATGGGCAGCCCCTTTCGATTGTTGAGGAACAGAAGGACCTCGGTGTTCTAATAAACTCCTCACTCAAACCATCTTCACAATGTGTAAAGGCAGCTAAACGCGCAACACAAGTTTTATTTGCGCTCAGACGTGGATTAGTGCAGATTGATAAGGAAATATTCCGAAAAACCGACGGAGCATTTGTTTGATCTTACTTGGAATATGCCGTCCAGGCCTTGCGTCCGTGGTTTAAGAAGGATTATATACAGCTTGAACAAGTACAGACGAGGGCTACGAAAATAGTCAAGAATCTTAGTCATCTGCCTTACGAAACCAGACTAGTTGAACTTGATTTGTTTCCTCTCAATTACAGGCAACTACGCGGTGACCTCATCCAAACCTACCGCATTATCAGAGGCCGCGATTGTGCCCTAGAATTTTCTGACTTGTTCGAATTGGCTGAGACGGAATATCTGTGGGGTCATCCTTTTAAACTGCAGAGGAAGTTGGTCCACACGGACGTCGGTCGGAAAGCCTTTTCACAGAGGGTCGTTGGTGCATGGAACGGACTCCCTGATGAGGTTTTCCTTTCAGAAACTGTGGACACATTTAAATGCAAACTGGATACTCGTTTTCAGAGAAACTATTGTACATATAATGAAGTTTGTGTCAGTAGTGGCAGCTTATGCCTGGCCCACACATATTGATGACCTTACGTTTTCATTTGTCAGAGTTATTGCTGTAAACGTTTATTCTTTTAGCATTTTTGAATGTGAATAGGGAGCTCAAGGGCGAAAGCCTAATTCGCTCAATAAAGTGACTTAAAAGTGACTTGAAAGTGACTTAGTGACCTTAACTATCCTCGTCTCGCCTCGCTAAGCAACGACCATAGTGGATTCCTATTGCCTGGCCACCTGGACGGTTGTTTCCGCTGTCATCTGCAAAATATAGTGCTCACATCTGCAGTCAAAAGCCTCAACCGGTTTAGGAAATTTCACTTGATGAGGATCAACTTATCGAAGGGAAAATACCGTCGAATCACTGACGAAGTACAAGACGCTTGTATCTAATTAATCGAGCGTTTGCAAATTTCGACAAAGAGTACTTTAAGAAGGTCTTTTGTATGTTTGTGTGACCACAATTGGAACTTGCCATACAAGCCTGGAGACCGTGGGCTAACAAAGACCACAGCTACCTTGAGAAGGTCCAAAGACGTGCAACCAAGCTTGTTCGAGGCCAAGCATACCTGCCTTACGAGACAGTACTGTACAATCTTGACCTGTTTCCTTTGAACCATAGAGAGCTACGCGTCGACCTAATACACGCCTTTCGCATGCTGTGGGGTCAGGATTGTTGCCTTGCATCTGACGACTTCTTTAAGCTGGCCACTACCACTACTTTGATAGGACATCCTATAAAACTACGTGTGACTGGTGTAAGAGTGGACGCAAGAAGGTTCCTCTTCTCCAACAGAGTGATTAAGGCCTGGAATGCTCTGCCTGCGGACATCATCATGTCCCCATCCGTTGCCACTTTAAAGCGGAATTTTGACCAATACAGCCATAAGTACCACCACGACATCAGAAACTAACACATTTCCTGAAACTTATTCCCATCCACAATTTTCGCGTTATCGAACATAGTACTACCTATTTTTGCGTAATTTATTTTATAATTGTTTATCCGATCCCCTGTAGTGTGACGGGGAGATAAACTCTTGTCCAAAGTCCATTATAGGTCGGCCTTTTTAATTTGCAATGTCATTGAAATCAATAGAGAGTTCAAAGTTGTCGTCTACATTTCCATTAATAAAACTGAACTGAACTGACTTGAACTCTTATATCGTTAGGAAGTTGTAAAACTTGAAAAAGTCAACCTCTCCAGTCCTAATACAATCCCGGCCAAGGTATCGAAGGAGCAAGCCTCTGAAATGGTCAACTCGCTAGTCTTGTAGCCCTTTCCCTTATTTTCTTTTATACACACTTTCCTACAGTTATTCAATTTTTTAACGGATTTCCTTGATTCACATTTATGCATATTTGTTTTAAGTTTGTGTTTGTCAATTATAATGCACTACATTCCATCTGGTTTGTATTTCGTTGACTCTAAATGAATTTACACCCATTGCCTTTGTTCTTCATAAGCGGTGTCGTTAGCTGATTCCGTCGTATCGCAACCTCTGCCTTGGCTTGTCTCTATAAGTTGTTTTTGCGTGGAATCGCATTATCGATCGTCACTGCTCGGTGAAGTCTTACATTTGCAGACGTTGAGCATCAGTTAATAACTACAGGCTGGTAAGTCTTGTCCTGTGTCAATATGAGGGCATCTCAAGTATCGAACCGACCTAGAGCGGGAGGCTGAAAAGGAGAAGTGACTAAGCAGTGTGTGTACGAAAGGACCGCCACAGGTTCAGGGCGCCGGCTTAGTTCACTTCCTTACCTCCATCAACCGGTAAACCCAGTTGTCCGAAGTCAAATCTCAACTAAATGTAGTGGCAGACATAATCTTCACGATCTAGGACATTCATTGTTCACCAATTTAAGTACCCCATCTACAGTTACAACTTAGCCATGCGTAAATTTAAAGACTACCCTCTTCGGAGCTGTTTCAGCTTTCTTGGCTACACACGAATTCAGACGACAGCCTACCATCCAGACACCAAGGTCATAATCAAGCGTTTTCGCCGCGAAAGCAATATCGCCTGGTGAGCCACCGAGGACCCAGGAAACTGGTCTGAAAACCCAATCCTTGAAATTTTAGCATATCTGTGGAACTAAAGCCCGCTTTAACTTGCAAAACAGCGGAATTGGTTTTTGGCCCTAGCTCTCGACTTCCAGGCAAGATGGCCACCCCGATCACTTGCAATCCCAATATGTTTACGTGACATCCGCGACAATGTATGTGTCTGCTTACCAACCTTACGCCTGTAACACTAACACCCGTGTCTTTTGACATAGGGCTTATCCAACTGCAGTAGCGTGTTCATCCGATTCAAACTTGTACGCAAGTTGCTAAAACCACCAAATGATAATCGTTTGACCCCATCTCACACAGCACCAAAACTTTATGATCCCTCCCGGTGACAAGAAAAATGTGGGCGGTTTTCGACCGGATCAAAGCTGCTGATGCAGTCAAACCATCGGACCTGCCCCAATGGCAGAACTGACCTGAAAATCTACTACACGCTTCTCCACTTCCTCTTACCTCAGCCCCTTTCCCCTCTCCAACCCTTTGTACCTCCATCCCATCTACGAGGTTCTAAATTGAGCTCTAAGGTACAGCAGGCCATATAGGTTCCTAAGACAAATTGGTGAGCACCATACTATCACTAAATATGTCTTGAAATCTAGGCGTCCCAAGAAGTGTGTAAATTTTAGCGTCAGGTCACCAAGGTCGCCTTCAGACGCAGAGAAAGTCAAATGTGCCAATAAACAGCTAGCATCAGGAAGGGATATATAAAGCTGACACTGGCGGGTCGTTTCCACCAATAGACCATCTCCGTGTTCCATATCGTCTTAAAATTGATTCAAGCCTCTCCAAAAGACTTGGGAAACGCCTCCCAGTTTGACTGAAAAGGCAAAGTTAAGAGAAGCAACAGTGCTATTCTTGACACATTGTTTAGTTTCGGGCATCGTATGTACCCCAGCGACGCCTACTGTGGGATTTGTTAGGTGCTACCAAGCCATCCCAAGTCCCTGTGTCAGTGTCTGCTAGCAAAAGCAGAAAGGACCACCATAAGGTTAAGCAAGCCGGTTTTATGCGCATAAAAAACCTCCTGTAACTCTGCGCCTAGCGTGGCCAATGGGCGTTTAGCTGCATTAACTCCCCCATGCCCTCTTCTCTCCCAGTCTGCGCGGAGGAAGGTCATGTTAAACCAAATTGCTCTTCTGTCTGGAACGATGACCCGAGCGGTCGAGGAAGGAAATGTGGCGCACGCAGTCTACATAGAATTTAAGAATGCCTTTGATGGCGTACCTCACCAGCGTCTCCTATAAAAACTAAACCAATTAGGGCTAAGAGGCAAGCTTTTGAACTGGATCGAAAACCTTTTGATTGAGCAATTTCAGATTATCTGTCATGGCGATCAACAATAGGCGGTGTGGCAGCTGAGAGAAGGGTTTCTCTGTCTCCATTCTTGGCCATATTGTCTTACAACTTAGAGCCATTGCTTTCGAGTTAATGCCTGATGTTTTATGTGTAACTGAATCTTGGACCCATCCCTTGATTTCAGACTCTTTGCTTGTCATACAGACCAATACGATCTCTACCGTCAAGACCGCACTAGTAAGCGTGGTGGTGGTTGTCTTCTCTATATTAAAGCTTCATTTAAGCACTTCCCGTTTGATCTAGACGTCACGTCATTCTCTGGTAATTACTGCTTCGCATCCATTATCCTGTCGCCCTGGCAAAAGGCTATTCTCGGATGTATTTACTACCCGCCTAATTCATCATCCGATGATGATGTGAAACTTTGTGCAATTTTTAAATTGGTTTCGGAGTCCAATTTTAACATTGAAATAATCACTGGGGATTTTAATTTTTCCAGAAATTGACTGGATTTCAAACTTTTGTCCACCCAGATTTCAGCCTTTCCTAGATACCATTAATTTCTCTAATTGGTCACAGCTTATCCGTTCTTCAACGAGAAACAAGCATATTTTTAGATCTGATTTTCACAAATGACATTGCTCCCCTCTTCGTTGATTTTAAGCAGGGCCTCTTCCAAAGTGACCATACATTAATTCACTGTTGCTTACCAATTGTCTCATCGAAAACGGCTAGCGCCATTCGTACCTATCATAATTTTGACCTCGCAGATATGAGCTTAATTAACAACTTTTTTGGGACTCATTGGATTGGCAGCATCTCTCCTCCATGAACGATGCAGCAAGTCTTTCTGACTTAATGTCAGTCATTTCAAATAACATCCTGGAATTTGGGCCAATCAAAATTGTCAAGCCCTACACTTCGGAATCCACTGTCCCCCACTTTCTTTTGCCAAGACTAAAGAAATTGAGGAAGCAATTAAAGATCAATATACTAGTTCGTTATCTGTACATCTAAGGATTGCAGAGATTTTTGAATTAGCCTCTAAGATTCGGCTTGCACGGGACAGACAGAGGGAATCATGCGCACTCAGCGAGCCAAACTCTGCAAAATCTGTTGCTCAACTGTTCCGCCGTCGATCCTGCTCTAAACGAGGTTATGAAATACCTCCATTACTTAATGAAACTAAGAAATTCGTTCTCGAAGACTCTGAGAAGGCAGAATTGTTTAGTGCATTCTTTGCAAATCATCTTTCGATGGAATCTGAACCGGTTCCGACGTTTCAGGCATCCTCATTTAATGTTATCAGTACCATTGATTTCTCTATAGAACTAATTCGTAAGCAAATAATGCGTCTGAAAAACTCGCACTCTTCGGGGACTGACGGTTTTCCAAACTCAGTTATTAAGAGTTCCGAGCTTTCCCCGATTGCTTAGCCATGTATTCTCAGTTTATCTTTTAAACGGATTCTTTCCTGACTCATGGAAGACATCTATTATTCTTCCTGTCTTCAAGTCGGGATCTCGTTCGGACGTAAATAATTATCGAGGCGTTCACAAAAACCCCGGCTCTTGCAAAACGTCTTGAAAAAATTATTTTTAATCAAATTCTCGACTTTTGCTTAGAAAATAAGCTCTTAAGCGACTCACAATATGGTTTTCTACCTGGGAGATCATGCGGAGTGTGTCATTTAGCTTTTCTTAACCTCGTCACTTCCCTTCGTAATGAGCAGCATTCAGTGGTTGTGATCTACTTTGACCTGAGCAAAGCCTTTGACAAGGTACCGCATGACGTCTTCTGGTGAAACTGGAAGCCCTCGGCATCCGGCCTCCTCTCCTTGACTTCATTGGTTCCTACTTGTCTAACCGCAGCAAGAAGGTCTTAGTAGGTAATAGCAACTCGACGCCTCAACCGATCACGAGTGGCGTTTTTCAAGGCACGGTTCTAGGTCCCCTTCTCTTTATTCTGTACATAAACGACATTTCAGCTTTACTCACAAATTCACAAAAGTTCGTTTACGCTGACGATCTCAAGTGCATTTATTCATTTTCTAAAGACTCTGCCAATAGTTGCGTTGATAAAATCAACACTGATCTACTTATGCTCTCACGTTGGAGCTGTACTTGGCAGATGAAGTTTTCTTCATCCAAGAGTAGTTTTATGTGTTTTGGCCCCGCCAAGCTTCCTGGAACCATCGTATTTCAAAATAGTACACTTTTAGAAAAATCAACCATAGAAGACTTAGGTCTAAGTTACACGAACAAGCTAGCATTATCGCCTCATGCAGATCGAATTTCTGCAAAGGCTGCAGAGATATGGGGTTTAATATCGCATAATTTCTTCCTTCCTGAAATAAAGTTAGACCTGTATCGCATGTTTGTTCTTCCTATTTTAGAATACTGCTGTCCCCTCTTTGGGCTGATGAACGCCTCTGACCGCAGTAAGATTGAAAAAGTTCAGAGGGTTTTTACTCGAAGACTATTTTCTCTTCCTGGATCCAGTATCTCTGATACGGATAGATGCCAGTTAGCAAACATTAAATTTATGTGGGTTAGAAGACTCGAAGCCGGTCTCTGCTTCCTGTTTCGCGTTAACTCTAGCCCAAATCTCCCACGAATTAACGCTCTTACTCCGGTAGATCGACCCTATGCCACTCGTAATTCCTCCATGATCATTTCACCACCCCTTAGCTCCACAACTAACTGGTCTCAGTTTTTTGCCTCCAAATATACTTTCATCTGGAATAATCTTCCACTGCAAAGTAGGTTGTCGTCCACATTAGCTATTTTCAAAACAAAGTTACGCAAACATTTCACTTCGGAAGATATAAAGTCCTTATTGTCTGTTTCCTTCCCTAACTCGCAACTTTTGGATTTCGAAAAGGGTCCTCCTGGTATTTGAGGCAGCTCCCTTGATATTATATTGGTCTCTTATTATTTGTCCATCATCCTCTGCAGAGTCAATCTTATATTGGTCTCTTATTATATGTCCATCATCCTCTGCATAGTCAATCTTTGCATTTACTTTTGGCCCCCTCCTTTTAAATAAGCATCGCCAAGTCTTGACAACCTTGGTACTTTCCTCCGCTTTTGCAACCCCGACGATTGTCTCCAGGTTCCGTTGATGATCAAGACGGGTTCTGATGGTTTTGCCTCTTTGATTGGTGGACTATGCAGTCGGCAAGGTCACATCTCAATGATGATCTCATGACCTCTACTGTCCCCTCTTCGTTTTTACCCTGGTGTCCACGATGAGTTCGTCCTCTCTCAACTCCACTGGTGGTTAAAAACTGTAGCTCTGACTGCTATATTATCTCTCACACGACAAGGAGCGTTCCGAACCCTCAAACGTTGTCAGCAACATCACAGCACTATCCCATTGCATCTAGCTATTAATTTTTTAGTGAAGCAGTTTTTTCTCCTATTTTTTTAAATTGGCGGCTCGCTGAACTCCGCCTCCGATTTAACCGTAGGAGTTTTTTTACTGATTCTTTTCTAGTTCACCTTTTATGTTAAAGATTGTTGTCTATTGTTTTAAAAATGGCAAATCGTTCTGAATCGTATATGCCTACCATATTGTTAATTTCTGCTATTAATATGGCTGCTCACATAGTGCAGCAATTATCCACTTTGTATTTATTTATACCACGATACTAAGTTTGAAATGACGGGGCTCTCTGGGCCTTAAATACACAATTTATTATATATATATATATAACAGATAATATACTTTTTGAACCATAAACCAGTACCAAAGGAAGATGTTCATGAAGGTCTATGATTATGGATCATAGCCTCACTGAAGCCATCTATCCTATGCTCGAAAGTAGCGAAATATGCAATGTCAAGCTTATATCTAATTAAGCGGGCGTTTGTAAATTTCGACAAAGGGAGCTTTAATAAGATCTTTGGGGTGCTCGTGTGACCAAAATTGCAATTTTTCATACTAGCTTGCAGACCATGGGCTGTAAAAGACCACAGCACCCTTGAGAATGTCCAAAGACGTGCAACGAAGCTTGTTCGAGGTCAAGGCTACCTGCCTTACGAGACGGGATTATACTATTTGGATCTGTTTCCTTTGCACTATAGATGGTAACGTGGCAATCTTATACTAGCTTTTCGTATACTGCGGGGTCAGGATTATTGCCTTGCATCCAGTGAATTCTCTGAGCTTGTCGCTTCCATTATTATAGGGAGTTCATAGGCGTAAGCCTATTTTCCTCAAATACACTGAATTGAACTGAACTTTGAGAAGATATCCCACTCACAAATTATCGCATTATATAACATACTTCTCCATATTTTGAGCAGTATTATTTTTAATTAATTTCGTCCGATGCCCTATAGATTGACGGGGAGATAACCCTTTGTCCAACGCTCATTATATGGCGGCGTTTTTTAATTTGTAATGCATTGAAATCAAGTAGGAGTTTAAAGTTCCTTGAATAAAACTGGAACGGATAAAACCGGGAACGGCTCCACCAAACCCTTATTGCAACCTAATCATCCGTCTCTTATCACTAACCCCTGCCACTCACACGTCTTATTCGTATGTAAAGATCAACATTATCGACCGCATGTTTTATCTTGTATCCGATTCCCATCTTGCCCGACGAGAATTCATCTAAAGCAAGTGCTTGATCATAAAATGCCCTCTGAAACATTATAACGTTAATTTTCCACAATGGTTTCCAGGTCATCGTCGGACTTGATTAAAATTGGCCAAAAACATCCTTTCAAGCGTGGTTAAAACCATATACTCGATCCGTATTTGCATCATTAAGCGGCCGCTGTGTGCGTTCTTCTATATTTTTCGTTTAAATCTCTTACATTTTCCCTGCGATTTTCGCTCACAGCATCTAACTCAATGTACCTTCTCATCGGAGTTAACGCCTTCAAGAAACTCTCGGCCTTTTTAGGGGGCGGACACCGACGATACGTGTTTTGTCTCAGGCGAAAATGTGCGCGGTATCGAGGGTATGCAAGGATATTTGGGACAGATGGTCTCGCCTCTTAACTGCCAATTACTCTATGCAGATGCGTATAAAGGCAGAGTTTCCCGTTTGGCCACAGTATATGACCTCACATAAATCGCCTGGTATCCCGTAGATGACTCTTCCTTCTTATCAAGCTAGCCAACCCTATCCTTAGGATGTAGAAGCTGCGAGCGCAGAGTAGTCTTTAGTTTATCCTCCACTTTTATTTGCAGTTTCCTCCAATTTATTTCAATGAATTAAGCCATATTCCTACTACAATGACTGATTCACCAAGTATTTGCTTTGAGCACCTGACTGGAACTAGCTAGTTCATTTTTGATTCTTGCTGTTTTACGCAGTGAGGTATAATATCTCTAGGATAAACGTTCAAGGAAAATAATTCAACAAGCTACTTTGGCTCAACTGGGTAGCTTTTTGTCGTCAGAGCAATGGGTTTTTGCTCGACGTATCAGACTACTAACAGTAATCCGGTAGTGAGCGAATGGATTGTTGGTCTCAATGTAGAATTACTTGCGTACATGTTTCTTTGCGATAAACGGATGTGCCTAATATTCTGTTGGTCTTTCAGTGTTCAAGAACAACCAAAAACGTAAGTTTATTGTCAACTTCTTCCTCGAGTGTTGAATTCAGTCGAGCAAGCCCAATGCTATTTCTCGACTCAACATCTATGGCGCTCCCAATGTACTTTTATACCATTATTGAGAGTGGTAGATACATCTCAACCGTCACGACCCCCAAGGCAACACCCAATTTTGGAAGGGAGATTTGGCGTCAATAGACAGGCAAAAACAAATAAATAAATAACGAATGCCAAGAGCAGACAAAGCCAGAGCTGTGCACTAGCCGTCTGGGTTAGGTGTGAAATTATCAGAGCTCTAAATGTATCAGATCACGTGAAAATCGGAATCGATCGTTCAGTATAGACGACTTCGATTTTTGAAAGCGTGCTAGACCACCAAGGCACCCAAAGGTAAGGTTTAAGCAAGGTGAACGGCCATGATGAGCACGCATTAGGTCAAGGACAAGGAACGTAGGCATCTGCTTAAAGTAGGCATGTCATTTCACTACACTAGCTCCTCCATTATTTACCTTCATACTGGCTACCCACGGACTCCATATCTGTGCACACTGCGCTAAGCCATAAGCAGAGCTTAGATCACGACTCCGCATGATTATCGGACGATTGGTCTCTCCTTAATGTCCTAATGTGAGTTAAAAGCATTTTCAGGCTAAAAGCATCTTCCAGTCTAGTTGGAGGAAGTTAGCAGTCAGGCGAGAGTACACGTTTAGTGCCGCGAGAGTTTTAAGGCATCCGCATTGAGTGGGAAGAGTCGTTGTAGCACCCTGAGCGCGGGCATGTTTGCGTCGGCCTTGAAGCTGATTGGCTGTTTGCTTAGCTGTGATTAACCAAGAACCCGACAGTCACTGGTATGCGCGTGCCAGTAGGCGCGCGAGACCCGACATTTTAATGGGCGTCCCGAGTAGGTTAATAACAATTTGGTTTATCACATTCACGTCCATGACTGAGAAGCTGCTCTGGTCAATCCTGTGCAAGCTTTGTCATACCTGCACTTGAACCTCGTCATCGAACCCTTTTCATTCCATTCCTGGCAGTATTCCCAATACATCAGGAAACTGAGTCCCGGTAAATGTGATGGATTTTTACCCCATTTTAAACGGGCGGAGATTTCTAATATCCCCTCTGCTTCTGCTTCCTTCATTCCGCCAGTTTTTTGCCAATTTCAGACGCCGAAAATGCTGACTGACCTTTAAATGCGACTGCTTTGTATGGGCTTCCAGCCCAAGGGTCCGAGTCGAAAGGAAAACGTTAATGTCCGTCCTAATAGTGCGCTAAACAACGTCCGTGAAAACTGCCAAGGGAAGTCACACAATGATTAAGGTTGACGTGATTCCGTCTAATGTGTGCCGCATAAGAGCATTTTTGGTAACAGGTGAAAGGATGATAACAGAAACTTGACGAGTTTTGACTGGAAATTTAACAACTAGTCAACGTGTAGGGAATCTAGCTTGAAAAATGGCCACACTGATAGAAGCAAACAGGCGGAGTTCCAGGGGGCAGTTCGGTCCAGAGGTCACATATCCTCCTTCTCCGCCTGAATGGCCATACTTTCTGAAGGCCAGCTCGCAAGCTAGCATGTTATTTTTGGAGTTTGATGAATCATCAGACAGTCCTGCAAAGTCAAATCTCCTCCTGTTTGTGATATTTTCAGAATTCTTGCATAAGATCAGTCTTCTCTTTAACCTGGGGACTAAGAGTGCAATACACTAACGCCATCAGCAATGGAGTTCAATCAGAGGTGATAAAGAGACATAAGACAGGCCACTTGAGACCTTGCCACTGAAGCCATACGATCACTATGTGCAAGGCGGAGGTCACGGCTGCCAACGCGCATAGTTCATTTGGGCCCTTAAATCTGACTCTCAAAACCCCACAACGCGTTCCTCCAGACAAAGCCATCGAAAATTGCCTGCACACAAGACGAAGAAATTCATCTTCAAATGAGACAGCCATCTCATCCAAGTCCAAGCAACTGAGGAGGTGCATGGAGGTAGTGGTTAGCTAGAGATTTCACCAAGCAGAGTCGGGGCCTCCCTACCGATCAAATCACACTAAGCACACAACATCCCTGCATGAAGAGATAATTCGACAACCTGTAACTTAACGTTGCTCGGCAATTGAAGCAAGCACCGGGGCGAAGTCAGTGTGTTCTTTCTAGCGTCGGGGAGTTACAGACGAGAGCTAGGCGTTAAAGTGAGTCACCGTGTTTTCTCCTATCTCCGGTCTTCTTGACTCTGTCTCGGCACCGGGCCCAGGTGGAGAAGTAGAACCGAAATTTAGGTAAATGCAATGCAAGTCTACGCTCATTACAATCCAGCGCTATTCACCGTCCCTGTACCATCTTGCTGTGGAGCATACGGTGGACCTCGTTGAAATCGACGGTCGAACTGTCATATATATGCCTATAATTAGTTAAAAAAAACTTTCAACGGTAAGTTAAATTTTTAAAAAGCACTTTAATTAGATGTTTTGCTGTCGAATATCTGCGTATTTAGCGTTTTTCTAAGGTGAAGTCAAGGAAAAACTGGGAGCGTTTGACCGGTTTTTCAATTTTGCTAGACATTAGAGATACAATTTCTGCTGAAAATTAAAGAACTCACTTTTCTCATTCTATTGGAGCGTTTTTCAATGTATTTTCTGACTTCGAAGTCTACTTCTAAGATTTAAAACGCACAAGCGAGTGTCCGAATATATACTAAGGTTTCGCGATAAAATGTCAATCATCTGCCCCTTCCGTTTCAAGTTTCCTTATCCATTTACAGTCAACTGCGGACCCAAATTGTCTTGACAGGTTTCGCGTACGCCGTGACAGCGAAAAGTGGCGGTGTGCCATCGCGTCTCGTATATATGCGCGTTTAAGGTTCTTATTATTGGTTTGGTAAAACAAAGTACATTCACACAAGTTGTTTGGTACCAAACGTAATAAATGTGCTTAAGTTAATTTTTCCGACTGAAGATGCTCTTGTTTTCTCCGAAAACAACGTGATCTCTCAAACCTGCGTTCACCTGATTTTCGTGAAAACAAAACCAAATTTACCGTTCTCCGAAGGGATATATTCCAAATTTTTCCGGCTTATATTCATGTTCATTCATAGTACTGCACACCAAAACAAAATGCATTGATCCGTAGTTTTTAATAGCGTAGGAACATTCCTGCGTAGCAAAAACGGCAGATTTTGCCCCATTTAGCCCCGTTTTCCCATCAATAAACCTATCTGAAGTTAACTCTTTATTATTATACCACTTTTTGTGCATCAATTTAATAAAACAAACAGAAATAACACCTTAAAATGTCTGCCTGCTACTGCCTCACATTCTGCTGTACACATTTCATGACTTAGGTATATACAGTAGGGGACTGGGAGGAAGTAGGGGGGAGGAGAAAACACGCGTGGTTACCAATGTCACGGCAGGTTGTTTCAATGCTTTCGGTGTTTCGACTTGGAGACCGCAACGCCAATGGCTGTGGCTGCTCCAACCAAAGCTAGAGCGGCGCCACCGATGACTGCCATACCGGTCAGGCCGTCTGTGGGATAAAAGACGAAGAACGAGGGAGATGACCTAACGCCGGTGAGGCCACAAGCTCAGCAGTCAGATAACCAAATAAACAAGTAAAATTTTAAGTTAGGAAGGAACGGATACCAGACAAATTTTGCCAACTGGAACGAAAAATGAGCAAAGTTGGCTGAAAAATAAGCCGAATTCAGCTGGCTTTCTCAGTTGCAAGACAAAAGAAGTCACATGCAGTTCGGCTATCGCATTGACAGCTTTAGCCGCATTAATTCACCACCGGGCCGGCGCAATGACGGCTTGTTTTCGACCCTGAATGCGCCAACTGGCTTGCATGTTCTAAACCGTCACCTTAACCTTATCGACTTTACCTTGTCTCGTCTTCACAGGCGAACAGCGATGACATGAAAATTAATCATATAGGATTACGCTTTCGGAATGCACTACGATCCTACCTTCAGAGACTACAAAAGAACAAATTACGGGCAGCTTTGCAGGCTGGCAACGCGAAGGGGGGGGGGGCTGAGCTGGCTGAAGTTGAAGTCACGCTGCCTACCCGGTCGTGAACTCTGGCACGCACAGTAAACGATAGTCCCCCACCAGCAGCAGTGCATTCTGGCGCGTAGGGAGGCAGCGACAGATGTAGTTCTTGGGGTAGACGTTGCCGGTGTTTTATCATTCGCCCAGCTGGTTCGCTGCATGCATTTGCATCCTATGGAGGAGTGCCCAAGACAACATCACCAGTTGGTTGCCATGATAGTTGAGGGTCTGAGTAGTGATAGCCGCCTTTTGATACTCCACCATTAGATGAGAACGTCAAGGAAGGGTGAATAGTGGCTCGGCTCTTCTATCCTTGTGAAGTGAATATCGGGGAAAACGTTGTCAAGCCAGGTAAGGAAGGTTGATAGCCCGACCCTGTCGATTATAACGAACGCATCCCCTACGTACCGGCGGTAAATACAGGTTTACCGTGGCTGAAAACAACATTTTAAAGTTCTTGCGGTATGATTTCTGCGCTAGGTTTGTGAGTGTGAACCCAAAAGGTGCTCATTTGATCCGCTCTTATGCTTTTCTGGTTGAAAAGACGATTTGATGAGCACACATTAGCTTTCGATAAATTCTCGTCAGACTATGCGGGTAAGTAGAAAAAATCGCATGGTTGTCAGGGTGGGGGGAGAAGACAAAATTGCGGCCCGGCTTCAGATCATCGTCCGAGGGATGGGGGCCGCCGGGACAGGTAATTAGTCGCGGGCGGCTGAATTCGTGGTTGTCGGCCATAGTAATTGCGGTGCCTGCATGAAGTTCTTTTGGGCGCTCAGGACCAGTTTGCGTAACCTGATTGCAGCCGATTCTGTCGTAGCCAGCAGACGCTGCCCAAGGAATTTTTAATAGCTTGAGAACCTAGTAAATCACCAGCAAGGGTTCTCTGGCATCTATGGGATAATCCGTGTCCATCATATGCGCGAGAAGAGAGCTGTTTATGGTCTTTATTTGACCCTTTCTTGACCATGCTGGGAGGTGTTCGCTTATCCTTTTGCACGAACGCCGGCTTGGGTGACCAGTATATTCTGTCCCACAGGAGCAGGTGAATGAATAAATGCACACTGAGATCGTCTGGGCTGCCAGTTTGTCCTTGCCCAGTTGACTGTTTTTGTGACCGGCGCAGTTCAGGTGAAAAAGTTCGCTGAGATAATGCAAAGAGTCGCATTGGACGTTGGTTATTAAAGATCCTCTCATTTCCTACTTCCCTCCTGGGCGTCTGCGTGGAATATTGTGTGCCAGTGAGCTAGAGGTGCGGAGCCTCAAGCACGAAACAGCCTTCCGCTTCCGGCACCCACACCGCGCTCGAAATCACGTGATGCTCATTCAGTCACGCCAACGTCACCCTGACAGGCAGAGGTGTGTGCGCGCGCGTAAGCCGACCGCGCGACGAGCAGCAGCATAAGTTGGTCAAGTGAAAAGATTCTTCCACGGATGTCTTCGAGGATCCAGGAGAGAGAATCTATAAAGGGCCCTGGATCCTATGAGAAAAATTCAGCTTTGCGCCAGCCATTTGCTTAGAGTGTAAATGGGACTGCCAATCAGATCAACGATTAACCAAAGGGGAATCCTGAACTGATGGAGGATGTGCGATCCCTTGAACCTCACCAAAGCTCTGCAACCTGGTGCCCACCGCTAAAATCCGTATAACGAGACCACCTTTTTGCACCTAAGTTGATTTGTAAGTCTAATTAGTTGGCTGATCATGAGCAGTTGGCATGCGACCAGGAGAGGGTTGTCTTCTCATTGCAGTCAACACCGTTGATTGCAACTGCTACTCCCTATCACTTTTTGAATGCTGGCATAAAACATTGTGTGCGCTCTCTCGACTGAGGAGAAAAGCTGATGCGACTTGCGAAGACACGCGGATTCTTGGTTTACTGCGGAGATGGAGGCATACCTGCTTCGTCATTAAATTCTGTGCTTGTTTGCAAACAAACCAGCCAGGCTGGGAGAGTGATGGCAGCGGTTAATATATCAAGCGGCCTTTTGTCACACAACAGGGATCAGCAGATGACAACAGATGAACGTTTACTATTAATCCTCAGTAATTCGAACCAGTCATTCACCCCGAAGACGGCACCCACACACATCTCACAGAACTATAGTTTGTCTGAATATCCGGGTGGAGGCATGGGGTGGCTTGCGCGAGTCCTTTTTGAGCATGCACAGCGTTTACCTCACTCGCTCTTCAGGCGCTTATCCTGTTTCAATGACAAGACAGAGTCAGGGCGACGGGAGTGAATCACAAAATTAGAGAGGCCATATTTTCATGCCACACGCATATAGGTCCACGCACGTAACAAACTCTAGGGAAGGGGCTCGGATCTCAAATGAGTGACAGTGTCATAATGCCCACAGTGGAAACGATTCACTGCAGTGAATGACTGAAATATTCCGTCACTTAACGGCCTTCTAAGGCACGATAGCCAGTGATAGCTTACGGCGTGTCATGTTGGTTTTTGCGAGGAAAAGAGGCGCTTGCATCTCAAACGGACTGATCCTGCTCTCTTCCAGTGGCCATTTCGGGCCCCGCTTCTCAGCCGACGTGGTGTGAAACACACAATGTCACATAAGTGAGACGTTTTATAAACAGCCGGAACATGGTATTTCGACCGTCGTTTCCGATAATGACCACGGTCTGCCTAATGGATTGACGGTCACAAGGATGCTGACATGCGCAGGAGTTCATTCATGGTGATATTAAATTTGCGCAGAGAGTCTGCGGCACCCCATCTTCTTCACCCACCTGGGCCAGGTTTCATGATAGTGACAGACTGGTGACAAGACAAGGCGAGGTGGTTCGCACGGCGTGAACCATCACACGCCCTGGTTCACGCACACAAAGGAGCAGAAGGGGGTGGGGATGACTCGGATCCTACTGAGTGGCAGTGTCACAGGGGCCACAGTAAAAAGCCGTTGCAGCCTGAATTTCCACCCTGAGAGGAGGATCGAAGTATCGTGTCAGTTGACAACCTTCAAAGCCACGGCTTTTGTCAGAACATGATAAATCAAGCGCGTCAGATTGTTTATAGTGAGGAAACTGCGCTGTGTGCTGTCGACCTAACTCTCCCTTCCGTGCGCCAGTCGATATTCCGAGGAGGTATAGCATGTGATGCTCAGAGGACGCAGTGGCTGACGGAGGTAAAAAGACCGTCTGCACGTGCCACCCACACGACCGGTCATACAACACACCCAGCTTACATACAAAGGGGGTGTGCGGCGATGATCTCGATTGCATGGGAGTGCCACAGTAAGAAGGAGCCATTAAGGCCTGACCCTCAGTCCACCAATCAACTGGGCTGACTGCGAAATCCGAGTTATCCTGTCAGTTGGCAGTCTCACAAGCCATGGCTTTTAGACACAGCTTGGTAGATTCAAGCGCGTCATAGTGCTCGTAGTGGGGAATATGCGCTGAGTGCTGCTCACCCCACTCTCTCTCCCTCCTCCAGGCACCCTCCCTCCAGGGACCCGTGCAGTCTGCCCTGCATAATGCTTATTTAACTGCGGCATCAAAAAAGGAGCTTGGTATTTGGATAAAATTAAGTTCTGCCCACCGAGAAGCAAGGCGGACGAGACAGTATCTAAAAAGGGGACGCTCATTAGTGCCTTTAGATTTTGTTATCCATCAGATGTATACCAATATGTGCTAGTATTAGAAGGCTACTTTACTTTAATATGAAATAGACATGCAAATGATTTAACACAGCGTGCACACCAATTAAAATGGCGGTTGCAGGTGAAAATCGGAGTAGCAGTAGTCACAAACAGTAAGTACAAACTAGCGAGAAATAATCAAGTAATCTAATAGCAATTTACAACAATACTTGCATAAAATGTTTTCCGTGAAGTGGCTATTTACTATAGGATTCCCTTGATGATCTGATATACTTCTGCCACCAGCCAGCTCGTCCAAAAGATCAGAAATTCGAAACTGGGTCCAACTGAGCACTGAGCCTAACGTGCTCCCGATTGGGCTACCGGTTTACACCGTGGGTTGTAATGAGGGATACTCAGTCACGTGGGGGTGACTTCATCAGCCTGGTGCGGTTGTTGGGTTGAAATCGAGAGTCCAGACTAGAAAACACATTTTGTACACGCTACACATAAATTCGTTCCTGCTCTACAAGTGTCAGACTGCAGAGAAGGAGGACCTTGGATCTCACATCAGTGAGTATCATAAAGACGAAAGTAAAAACGAGTCAATGCAGCCTGAACCGAGTTACCAGAGGAGAAATTTACTGGGAGGAATAAAAGCACTGGATACTGACAGAACTGACATCGTTATCTTTCCTCTATCATCTGCTAGTGTACAGTCCAAGTCAAGACAGGTTGACAATGCTGACAAAGACCAGGGAGACTGGAATGACCATTTTTGGCCCATTAGCCATCATCAGCCAGTCATGCCCAAACCCAGGTGGACCCCACCCGAGGCTCAAATCCGCAACCTATTGATCAGAAGTCCGACGCTCTTGTCGATGCAGATTGGGAATATTCGTTGCGGAACGCTCACAGAGCCGCGATGCAGAACCACCACCACCACCACTACCATGTGTAGAGTTTTTTATGGGCGCGCAGCCGTAATAACGCGCGTCTTGACACATGAACACCGGCTCGCCCGATTACTGAGAGTCTGTGTGTTTAATTGAGCAATGCGAGCGTTTGCTAATATTTGGTGGGTAGTAGGGTATTACTTCAGTTAAACAGTAAATAGGTATGCAAGTGGTTTCATACAACGCGCATACCACATATAGTGTGATTACGCGGGAAGATCACACAAACAATATAAGAAATGGCACTTGTGGAAGCAAGTACATTGGGCGAACGCAAAGGCAATTGGCAACAAGGGCCGCAAAACATTTGCCTAATTGGTTGTTTAAACAAATAATAATGTACCACGGTCCTCGATTACTAAACATCTATTAGACAGCGGTCAATCTGTAGACCTCAAAACAGCTTTCCGAGTACTTTTTCGGGCACGAACAACTCAGAATTTGCGCTACATGGAAGCGGCGTATATACGTAGGGAGAAGCCCAACCTTTGCAAGTACCTAGACCACGTAGTCAATCTACAATTGCCCTGGTGATTTTCACCCCTAGATGTTTAATGGCTGTAGTTGTCTTAACTCCTCCCCCACGTTTTCTTTCCTCTGAAGTTTTAAGCTAACGCGTTGACCTGAGCATTCTTTACGTTGTCCTCTAACACTTGCTGTTATGTATTCATTTCCTGTAAATTTAAACTGCTGTCCACTTCCATTTGCATTCTAATCCTAAACGAAAGCCTAATCGTAAACCTAATCTTAAAACTAACTTCATTTATAATACTGGTCCTAACCGTAGCCCTAACATAAACCAAAATGTACCCGGAATTTAGCGCAAAACCACCGTGCTTCCGTTTCCACGTTCTATCGCGGAGCCATATAAAATCTACCGTCCAAAAGAGATAAGATAAGGTGCCAATAAGAGGCTTGTACGGGAGGACTTTTTCTAACCGGGAGGGTTTGGATAGTTAAGAATTGTAAGGTCGCGTGTACAGTAAGCGGGCTGGCACACACGTCCAATGAGGTTCCAGACAGGAACAAAGAAAGGATCCTGTCCTTACGTATACAAAAATGTGCATAAATACCTCTCAAATTAGAATTGACAACACAGAAACTTGTCTGAGTGGAGCTATAGCCAAGTTAAACCACTAAAAAACTCGAAAAAGGGGCCACTGAGAGCGTGTTATCATGGGACCGATGACTACGCAGAGCCACGACAGCAACAAAGTCATGCCGGTGTCGACCTGCCAATTTTGGCAAGGTTGGCCTGTCACAACGGCCCGTATATAGCCCACGCAAGTCATGCGCATGCCAGCAATCGTTGCATGCCCCACTGATCTCTGCTCCGGGAAGGCTCTACTGAAATTAGTGTCGGAGGCATCAAACGGGATTTTCTGGTGGCTTCTGTCGCAAAAGAATCACGTTATCACGTGTGGATTGAAAGGAGGCCATCGACAGAAACAATAGCCGGGCAGTCAGCTCATGCTCTAACCACTGGGATTTGCTGCTTACTCAAAAATTGGCTAAGTTCTTACGCTGCACCTAAAGGAGTGCGGACAAAGCGTTCGCAGTCGTTGCGCTCAAGGTCATCATCTAACGACATGACTCGGAATTGTTAATAAATCATGGTGGAAGGGGAAGAGAGAGAGAGAGAGAGGAAGAAATAATCCACAGTTTATTTTATCTCTACCCGACAGTTCGACCGTCGATTACGACGAGGTCCACCGTATGCTCCACGGAAGTGTGGTGCAGGGACGGTGACTTGCGCGTGATTTAGTTTAAAGTGATAGTAGACTTGCGCTGCATGAACTGCACTCTCCTCCTTCACCTGAGCCCACTGTCATGACAGAGTCAAGAAAATGGGAGAGGGCGCAGGTGGCTGGCGCGGCCGGAGCTGCCCCTGGGCGTACCACCACACCTGGCTTGGATCCCACGGAGGGGGATGTGTCATAAAGGCCACATAAAGAAGGAGCCATTGCGGCCTGACTCTCAGTAGGCCACTCCGCACACACACTGGGCTGACCACGCGGTCCGAGATATCCCGCCAGTTGGCAAAATTCCAAGCCACGGCTTTTAGCGCACTGTGATAGTTTCAAGCGAGTCAGATTGTTTATGGTGAAGAAAATGCGCTGAGCTGTCAGATCTCACTCTCTCCCCCACCCTCACAATCAGACAACCGTCCGAGCCAGTGAGTTGTCAGATGTGGGATTATCACTACCCAAAGCACTTAGCAACATCAGTACAGTAAGCCTGACACATGAAGCGCTGAAGAACGTGATTTGGAAGGCTGCTAGCTGTGGGCATAGCCTCATGCTTCCCCAGACTGATGAGTTAAACTGCAACGTGGTCTTTAGGGTAAATCTCTTTTTTTTATTTAAGTCTGGTTCGTGTGCACGTTGGGAGCAGAACGTGCGTGCTAGGTGTAGACGGCAGTTGTGTGCCCCGTCGGCCAGTTTGAGTCACATGCATAACGGCAAACAATAGATAATTTGGAAGTCTTATTGTTAGAATTTCGGGAGCATAAAACGAGCGTTTTTGACCTAAGTTGCTATTGTCGGGCAGCCAGAAGCCACTCATTAACATCACCGTCCAAAGAACTAATGCAAACTCGTCTTCAGCCTAACAGAAGCAATTGCACCATAAGCTCACGCCCTATCGGTCGAGCCCTGCGGTTTTTATTCAATACGCGACGATCCACATCATCACAACAGCATGCAGTCCGATATACTACCATAATTTATTCGGGTGGAAATTTTGATAAGGGACATTCGACCCCACCTAAAGTTTACGAAATTTAAGATAAACCTACATCGGAATAGAGCGTCTATAGTTTAATTCTATGAGAAGTACCATGCGACTACTACTACTACCACCACCTACACTTCCTCAGAAGAAAGGCTCATTTTATTCTCATAAGGCAGGTAATATTCTTCTTGATCGTGTGCCATTCACCATACACAGACTCAAACGCTATTACTCGGTCGGTCTTATGCTTCCTTAATAGGTAAATTGTAGCTGAGACCTTGAACGCAAAAAAAATTCCGGTGGTTTCGAAAACACTGATGACTGAAAATAATTGAGAAAGCTTTTCGAACGCCGAGTTACATAACGGCCCATCAAAGAAAAAGAGACTAACTTCAACTGACTCACAAACTACTCCCCCAGTTTCACCACACATTTATGGTTCGCATACAAATTAATGCAGGTCAGAGGACTTCTTACAATCGGCCTACAGATCTAAAGGATTAAAATGGGTTTAGAATAGTGATAAGCGCGGAAGCCTTCGACTGAAAATCATTTCGGCAACCTAGGTAAAGTAAACTCAGAAAGTTTTAATGCTAGTATGAATGGATATAATACCGATTCCTCGAAAGACCGGTTTACGCTCACCGTTCCCCGCTGTCGAGTTCCTTAACTGCTTCACTCACAACGACTGCTTCTTCGCCACCAGAAAAAGCTATAACGGCAAAATAACCCTGATTTCAAAAGGCCTTCAGAGCGAGTGAAAATTTAAACACCAGCGAACTGCCCTTTCCACCAGAGACCCTCAATCATTATCCGAACCTCAAGTTAAAATTGACGAGATTAGCCCTCGTCGACTATGACGGGTGAATTACTTACGGAGGAGAGCTCCCGGTTTTTACAAATATAGCACTACATGGTGCCGTGTATTCGGTATTTGCCGCAAATGTAGCCCGCACACGGTAGCTTTGACCAATAACAAGTTCCTACCAAATAACCATTCAGACCATTCAGTGGTGCTATCAAATTTCAAAACGCACTAAACAAAACAAAGCCCGAAAAAAATAAACCACCATACATACAAGCATACATATATGATTCGTTTTACTCTAAAAGTAACAAATAATAATAGTTCTTGCTGAGTGGATACAAGGGATCATAGAAACCACACAATATTGTCATCGAAAAGAGGTAAAGGGGAAAGGCATCATTGTTCGAAACAATTGTCAAAGGGCACTCGTTGTGCACGAAAGCTATCAAGAGGAAGGTAGGGAGAAAAAGCACTGCGAAGAGGGATGGGGGGGATAGCGGGGTGACATCCCCGCTCACTCACTGAAACACCGAGAGAACGGGGACAGGAATTCGGCTTCATCGAGAGTGACGAGCTGCAATAGCCACAGCAGTTATAGCGCCTATCACACCCAACGCAGCTCCACCGATTAGGGCCAGACCGGTCAGACCATCTGGACAAGACAAACAAAACGGGGTATGTCGATGGCTTCTATAAAGACTTTGATGCCTATTTGGTCAAAGTGGACAGCTTTTAATGAGTGCGCTCACACTCCTGGACGAATGATTCCGGAATCCCAAAGGCGGAGGGGAATACAAAATACACTTGAGGCAAATGAAGGCAATACGTCAGTCGGATTCGCAATCTAAATGGTACACAGTCCAAACTAATTTAAACATGCGAAATCACGGGAACTTGCTGATCTCTTTAAGACAAGAATAAGCGCCGAAACAATTTCCTAGTTTAGGTGAGCAACCCACGACCAGACAAAAAAGCGGCGCCCACAGTGGAAAGGACGGGGTGCGTTCCGACAAATGTATAACCCCGTAAATTCAACCTGGAAATCAGGTGAGCGTTTTGTATGCTACCAAGTGTGAAAAGTTCACTCCACTTGGTAATGAAATCTCAGTTTCAAACAGATGAAATTTGCCAAGACTCTCTATGGCGTTGTACCATTCAGTACAGCTTGTAATTTTACCTTTAAGACAATTAAGACTTTGTTGTTTTACTCCTAGTAGTCTGCGAATTGTAAGACCTAAGATGACAGTTAATTTGAGTGTTACTCACTTAAAAGCAGGCTTTTTGGCGTGTGTTCCGAAGCAGAAAAAATGGGTCTACAAGATATCTGATTCAACAATAAACAATCAACGCAACGCAGCATTTGAGGAATGCGCAGACGTCATTGAAACAATATGCTACGGTATGAAGCCTAAAATTTGTAGTCGTGCATGATTACAGACAGTATGCTGGTTGAAAATTGTCGGCAAACACAAGGGAGTCTGTAATAGCGTTTCTGGCTTATTAGTCGTCATCAACTAACCATACCCAAACTCAGGTTGTGTACCACCCGAGACTCGAACCTGCAATTTTTTGATTAGAAGATCAATGCTCGAACCATTTAGCGCTCAGTCCGGCCTTAGTATTTAGAATTGATAGCAAGTTCTCATAGAAAGCCAATCACAGTGATAGCTTCTAAGACGAAGTGTTCCTTTCATAGGCTCTAGGAACGTGAAATTAGCCTTCGTTACAGAAGATAGTAGGAATAAAGTATACATTGAAGGTAAAGAAGTTAAGGAAAAAAACTCAGAAGACAACGAAATTACAAGGTCTTAGTAACAGTAATTCTCGATTACCGCGAGACTACCTGAGTTTTCCTCAAGCTACTCTGAATAAGACATTTCAGACACAGGTAAGTAGTACTTTTTTTAGAAAATACAACTGTAGTAAAATACACCGTCTACGATTTTTTAGACAATGTCTTCCATTTTCTCCTTTTTTAGACGACCAAAACAACCGTTTCGTACGAAAGCACGTGCTATCCAATATAAAAATTACACATGCGGGGATATTAGCCAAACGGCGAACATCAAACATGTAAGAAATTTTTTAGCAGAAAACCATTATAAAACCACGCAAACAAGGCGAATATGAACACATGAACAGAGAGACAGACGAAGAGAACCATGGTAATGACTACACAGCCAACTTCTACGGAGACGCGACATGTCTACGTATTATTTTAGGCAGGTCACGCTTCAAAAGAAAATCGGAGTTTCTGAGTCAGGGAATATAAGTCCAGTTTTGGCGGAAAACGGAACAGAAGTCACGATTTTGAAAGGTGTCATACCTCGTGAAAGTAATGGTAATGGGTGTTTCCAGAACGCACCCAAGGAATCCCCGAAAATGCAAGACTTATAACGAAAAATTTTCCTTAAAATGTTGAAATAAAGATACCGCAAGGAATAAAGTTTTAAAAAGTATTAATTTTTAAATATACTAATAGAAAACTTCGTTTGTGCTGAAAAAAGCGAATCGAAACCAAAAAAGCCTACCTCGTCGTGTCCGCCGTTCAATTTCCTCTCGCAGTTCAACAGCTTGATGATCTTCCGGGTTGACTTCAATCAAGCTCTTGCAACACTGGATTGCTTTCTCGTAATCCTGGAACAAGCTATTAAGACGCGTACATACGACTTACGCCAAGCTTTGTGTGAGCTATGGCTATCAGATATAAGCACTCCCTACGCCTATCCGGTTGCGAACTGCGTTTAAAACCACCTTTGAATTAAGAAAACAATGAGATACTTTCAAGCAGGGTGATAGCAGTGAGAAGCGCTTCCTTGGACTTCGTTTTAAGCAGTTCGAGTGCGTACATAAATTGGGTGTCATAATTCTCAATTCCAGACTCTTTCTCGGAAACATACATCGCCCTCGCTTCCTAAGTTAAATAAATAAAATCTAAAACGAGCGCACCTCTGCACAGGAAACGTTTTCATGCATACTAAGAAGATCCATCACAAGTGGTTCTTAAATAAATCAAGTTAAAACTAGCGCTGCAACGCAGATTGTTTCAAAGATTTCTGTGGTACAGAGAAACACAATAAAAACCATCAATAAATATTTCTAAGTAAATTATGTCAGAAAAAATTTTTCTTGCCAATAAGATTCGTACAGAATAGAAAGAGCGAGCCAAATACTGGAACACTAAATAACCATGTGGTAAGTTGAAGACTGAGGACAGAGCGGCCAGCAGGAGTGTTCGTTAAAGATCAAGCGACCGGAAAGATTTAAAAATAAAAAGGCCGTATAGTGTCAAGCAGAAGCATTTGCAAGGGCTGTATAAAACACAACTGCCCATAAATACATGAAAAATAAATCGAACCTAAAGCGTTCGACACAATTGCTCAAACTCTCGCTAAAGAACTAGGATATTTTACTCCTTTAATAAGCAAATTCTTCTCAATATTTCTCGGAACTATTTTCTTTCTTTATTTTTGGTAAACCGTATCATTATACATGCTTGTACTCTTAATCTCCTTCAGATGTACAAAATTATCGAGATGTTCATAAAACATCTTCTCTCACAAATCTATTAGAAAAAATGATTGCCGAAAAGTTCGCATAAGCGATCAAGCTCATAGCTCTACCCTGAATGCCTTTTTAACAGACCGCTCTTGTAAACTATGTCACATGCTCTTCCTCAATCTACCGACTTCTGCTCGTACTGATAATCTATCCGTGAATGCTATCTATTTCGATCTTAGTAAAGACATCATAATGAGGCACCTAAACGACTCTAGGTAAAACTGGAAGCTGTAAGAATTCGCACCCTTTTTAGTGACTTCATTAGTTCTTACTCAGCTTATGAGAAACAAAAGGTCTCTATGGATTCCTCATGTTCAAATGGGGCCAATGCGTTACGCGGTGTCTTGTTTCGTTTTTTTGATTTCCATTAATGATATTCCACCGGTCTTTGAACACTCGTTGTTTGAAATTGGTTTCGAATTTCAAATCCTTCGAGCCTACGAGTTTAGTCTCTACCTTAGTGTAGAAGACACATCTGGCTATAAAAACTGACAAAGGAACTGCGTATTATCTCCCCTTTGGAAATATCCTTTCTGAGTGAGACGAATCCTTCGCTTTCACAATCTAACTGGACTGCGTATTATCTGCCCTTTGGAAATATCATTCTGAGTGGGACGAATCCTTCGCTTGAACAATCTAACTGGACCGCGGATTATACCACGCTCTGGAAGTTATCCCTACGACCAGCACAAGTCTGGAAGTTCACTCGCTCCTAAGAACAACATCGCTGCTTCTGAATCTGATTGTTACAGTGCAAAGAACTCCTTACAACAAAGGCTGAGTCGTTCATATTACAAATTCTGACTGTTGAAATTAATTGCACAAGCAAATCTTTTCGCCATCTGTATTAGCACGGCCGGTTGATTGCAGACTTTGAATTAATGCACTCTAATAAAGTTTCCAATAGCATGGGTAACGCTAACGTGCACGATCCATCTCTGCTAGCTGAAAGAAATTGTTCGTCGACGGCTGGATTTGAACCCTGGACCTCAATTTGTAATGTCGGGCGCTCTACCGACTTAACCACCAGCTCACACCCTGAAGGCCAAGTCGCTAAGATATACTCTAACGGGTGTAATCAGGTTAACTTAAGCAAGCCACCTCGTACAACCTTTGACAAGGTACTCCCAGGGATAGCCGAAGCGCTTTCAATAACGAGTACGAAATCCCAGACCACCCACTATGCAAAAACGCATCTCCTTTCACCAACCGTCTTAGAACCCAACACCACCAAGCCAAATAAGCCTGCGCGTGCAGATTGCGATGGATGTCTTAACCTAGCCACGCGCGTAATGCGTTTAGAGGGAAGCCTTGAATTTTACGCGGAGATACTAGCAGTGCTCATAAAGCACAATAAGACAACACCACCGGATGCGGCGCATGCAGAGGACAGGTCAGTGGTTGACAAACCAGGAAACCACGAGTCCAGCAGGGCCAAACACAGACGCACATACGCCAGCAGAGGGCTGCTGAAGAGCAACCTGCTAAAGACCAACCAAAGCCCTCAGTTTTATCGCTAGGCAGCACCTGGAGCACGCCATGTGAACAAAAAGCAAGGCAACCACTCCAAGAGGATGCGGCGCATGCAGAGGAAAGGTCAGTGGTTGATAAACCAGGAAACCACGAGTCCAGCAGGGCCAAACGCAGGTGTATACGCCAGCAGAAGGCGGATGCAGAACGGCCTGCAAAAGACCAACCAAAGCCCTCAGTTTTATCGCGAGACAGAACTTGGAGCACGCCATGTGAACATAAAGGAAGACAACCACTCCAAGAGGAGACTTCTGAAGAAAAGGAAGTTGAATTGGACCAAAGAGCAAACGGTAACTTAGAAGAAAATGCTACCAGCAAAAGGTCCATCGAATCTTTCACAGATCTAGACTTCGAAACCCCTGCTGCTACTCTGCTTCAGTGCGATGTGACCACGGCCCATGCTCGAGCAAACCGTAAGCAACACATAGTGATACAGGGTGCACCAGAATCAATGGCTACAGTTGCTGGGGATAAGGTGGAGCACGATCGAGGTCTCGTTCGGCAGTACGCTAAATCACTGCTAAGGGGCACTGAATCTGTAAAAATTCTCAAAACATTTAGAATAGGCAAGGATCAGCCGCCGAATGGTTCGAGCTCTCAGCCACGACCATTAAAGGTCATTTGGGACACCGAAGCGCAGGCACAGCTTATGCTGGAAAGAAAGTCGTCTCTGCGGACCATGTATGCTGGAGTTTTCTTTCAGCCGGATTATGAACCAAAGGAACGCAGGAAAATGCAACTTTTGAAAAACGAGCTAAATGACCGAAAGAACAAAGGCGAAACCGGCCTACAAATAAAAGGAGGAGAAATAGTCCACATTGAACGAAATTTTCTTTGGCCGGAAGTAGTCAGGCGGAAAACTTAACCAGGGTCAACCGGCCGGTTCTGGAAGATACCACAAACAATAGTGGCCGCTGCCTCGAAATCTATTAAACCAATTGTCAGAGTCTCTTCAATAAACTTGACGAACTCAAAACAATAGTATCTGAGCAGAAACCGCATATAATTGTATTAGCAGAGACTTGGCTGATCGAAGCAATAGGGATCAGCGAAGTCAGCATTGAAGGCTATCAACTGTTCCGCTGCGACAGATCTCAACGTAGGGGCGGAGGAGTGGCACTTTATGTAGCCAATGAAATTTCCTGTTGTCAGAGGGAAATTGCAGACATAACCCTACGACGATATGAAATAATTTCATGCAAAATTAAGATAAGGCAACATCCGGCACTCAATATATGCGTTGTTTATCGGCCTCCCGGCTCCAGCGAAAAGTGACGACGTAGAACTGCTAAGTTCACTGACGGTTATCTGTAAACAGGAAAATCTATTACTCCTGGGTGATTTCAACGCTCCTGGCATCGATTGGATGAGGCCTGGAGTAAAGGCCGCAGCAGCACCTTTCAATTATCAACTACTTCAGTTTTCTTTGGACGAATATCTCATTTAACACATAGACTTCACAACCCGACTGCGAGAAGGCCAAAGATCAAACTGTCTAGATCTCGTTTTCAGTAAAGAAGAGGGGATCATAAGGGAAGTGAACTCACAACCGCCACTAGGGTTAAGCGACCACGTTGCTTTTACCTGCGTGTGTTACCTATTGTCTCCAAAATTGCAAATAAAGAGGCGCAGAAATATTTGGAAAGCTGATTTTGAAGAAATGAGACGTACCGCTTCTGCAGAAAACTGGTTACCCAGTACGAACGATACAAATGAATTATGGCAGCATATCCAGGGGACTGTAGAGCGCTTAATTGAAGTCCATTGCCCAATGAAAGTAATAAGACCATGTGCCAGACCTCCATATGTCCACCAGCCGATAAAAAGGGCCATGAAGAAGAAACAAAGGTTGTGGAAAAAGTACGAGCATCTTCAAGATTCAACATCACTTGCCGAATATATAGCGCAAAGAAATATATGCCGCAAGGAAATACGAAATTCTAGAACTGCCTTTGAGCGTCAACTTACAACACAAGCCACAATATGTCCAAAGAAGTTTTTATGGCTACATCCGCAGTCAAAGGGAAGCACCGGGACGACATTGCAACGCTAAGGGATAACCTAGGGAACGTAGTAACGGAAGGACCGCGGAAAGTAGAGTTACTGTCAGAGTTTTTCAGATCGGCGTTTACGATGGAATCCCCCGATGATAATTCGGGAGTAGAAGTGGGCGAAGGTACAGCGGTTATTGAAACTGTTACCTTTTCTGTCGCAGACGTAAGACATGTCCTCAGTCACATCAAATCAGACAAGTCTCCTGGACCGGATGGGATCCCTGGACTGATACTTAAAGAACTGTCGACCGAGCTATCGGTGCCTCTTTCAATTCTGTTCGAGCTTTCCGCGAGAACAGGGGACTTGCCTTTGCAGTGGAAGACGGCCAACATCGTACCGTTATAAAAGGGGAGGTAGCAAGATGTCTACAAACAGCTTTTCGGCCCATAAGCTTGACTTGCCTTTCCTGCAAAATGATGGAGTTCCTTGTGAAGCAGGCCATACTAAGATTTTGCGATGAAAGTGACATCATACAAAATTTTCAACATGGCTTTCGGCGAGGGCACTCCTGCCTTTCAAATTTACTGACTTCAATTGAGGCCTGGACAAGTGCTTTAGAAGAGGGCTTTGAAGTGGACGTAGTGTATATCGATTTCCGCAAAGCCTTTGAAAGCGTGCCCCATCAACGCCTTTTACACAAACTGAGCGTTCTTGGCATCAAGGGAAAAATTTTGGACTCGATAAGGTCATTTTTAGTCGGTCGAAAACAACACGTTTGCATCGGGGAGGATAAATCGGACTGGGTTGACGTAGTTAGTGGGGTTCCTCAAGGCTCCGTTCTCGGTCCTCTACTCTTCATTCTCTATGTAAAATGACAGCCTTCAAGAACTGGACTGCGGTAAAATCCTGTTCGCAGATGACGTTAAACTATGGCAGGTCATTAAGCGCCCAAGCGACCGAGATGCTCTGCAAAATAATCTTTGCAAACTGCAGACGTGGTCTGAGAGATGGCTGCTGGATTTCAATGTGCAAAAAGTGTGCCGTCCTCCACCTGCGTCCAACAAACTACCCTATCCCCAGAGCAGCAGGACATATCACCTGAAAAACATCCAAATTCCCGTAGCATCTACGCAAAAAGACCTAGGCATTTGGATACAGAGTAATATGAAGCCCTCATTACAGTCTGTCAAAGCCGCAAATAAAGCCACGGGAGTGCTGCACGCTATCAAAGGGCGTTTCTAGCCTTCGATGAAGATCTCTTTGGCAGAGTGTACGGCACATTTGTTCGACCACACCTAGAGTATGGCATACAGGCGTGGTTGCCATGGCTAGCAAAGGACACAGCATGTCTGGAGAAAGTGCAGCGTCGGGCAACAAAGCTAGTAAGAGGTCTTAAAACCACACTTACATAGATAGACTGGCATGCCTAAATTTATTCTCTCTGCATTACGGAAGGCAACAAAGAGGGGATCTTATCCTAGTTTACAAGATAATAAACGGTCTTGAGAAAGGATTACGCTTTGAAGACATGTTTCAGTGGCACCTCTCGCCTCATCTCCGTGGGCACACAAAGAAGCATCGCACGAAAATGTCCAAGCTAAACCTCCGCTCTGAATTCTTCACGCAACGTGTCATACAACAGTGGAACAACCTTCCACAGTCAGTCGTGGAAGCAACTTCCCTTCAAATGTACAAACAACGCTTGGATAATTACATGCGTCCCCTCTCCTCTCTCCAAGTCTGCACTCTAAAAACCAGACATATATTGTAAAAAACAATGCTACTCTCCTCCCCCAAGTCTGACCTCTAAAAACCAGACATATATTGTAAAAAACAATGCTACTCACTGTTTGCCAATACTATGTTAGTAGTGGTAAATTTACACGTGCTAAATAGGGTTTTCAAAGGCATTGCCTAATATCCTCACCAAATAAACTGAAACTGAAAACTAAACTGAACTCAATCTTTTATTTATACTGACGATTTCAAATGTGTGCAATATTTTTGTAAATATTAGACCCAACGTCGCTCATTAGTTCCGCGTGGGGCTTAACATGGTTTGCAGAATTCTCGCCTTCTAAATGTCGATACAACTGTATTGGATCCAGTATCAATATCAGTATCAATTTATATTGGAGGGAGATGTAGGTGAGTCATCTTTGAATTCCCTCTTTGTACATGCGAGTTGTGGTATCAAAAAAATAGTATCCAGATATGTTTGCGAGGCCAATTGATATGATTCAACTGGCTGGAACATAGTTGAAAAAGAGCAGACAGTTAATAAAAAACTCCCAGTGATATTTAGGAGAAAAAAACTGTCGCCCTTGGGGAAAGGGGGTCCAACGGGGGCATCGCGGAGGTCACATGAATCAGCACCGATGTGCGGAAGGTGCATCCAGATGCTCTCTTGCTGATTGCAGAGTCCGTAGAGGTCCAGCTGATGCGAACACTCACGGTGTCACCAATGTGTGCAAATAATTAAGCAGCGAAGACCTCGGGGAACTCAGCGTGGAAATTATGGGGGAGTGCAAGCCCTCCAACGAAAATAACAAAAATATAGAAATGTTACTCAAATATAGCTAATAGTATCCTAAATACCTTATTTTCCGACGTCACTCTTGCAGCTTTCAGATCGTGTTGTAGCTCGCACCATTATATCGATCTAACTTTCGCTTAAAAACCTCAAAGGAGTCCGAAATAACAACATCCAGAGGAAGATTATTCCAAGCTTCAACTACTATTTTGGAGAAGTACTTCCGAGTGTCTAGCCTTGCTCCAGTCACACGTAATTTAAGAGGATGACCTCTCAAGTTCGTTGTTGTTGCTAACTCGAAGAAATAACCTGGGACCAGACAACAGTCCTGGACGCGTAGTATGCGGAATGTTAGTATCAGGTCCCCCCGAAGCTGTCTATAGCGCAAGGGAAAGAGATTGAGATTCGACAGCCGTGTTTCATAAGGCTGTGAGCCATGTCCAAGGACAAGTTTGGTTGCTCACCTTTGGACCTTTTTGAGGATGTTGATGTCCTTCGCCGTCTACGGTCAACAAGCTTGGATAGCGGACTCCAACTGTGGCCGCACGAATGTTCCGAAGACTTGAGCAAAGCAGTCGGAAATGAAGACTGCAAACGCTTGTTTAACGAGGTACAGAATCGACATGGCGGACTTCGCTACCTTTGCGCAATGTAGGGAGGGTTTAAGCGAGGGCGTGATCCAGACTCCCAGGTATTTGTGGGCATCTACTGCTTTCAACGGAATGCCATTCAGACAGTAACCGTACGGTTCGAATGACTGCTTTTCCCGACTCTTATGATGTTGCACTTGCTCTCATTAAACGGCAAGAGCCAGCCATTTGACCATTTCCGGAGTCTATTTAAGTTTGCCGGCAAGTTCTCTTTGTCAGCCACCATTTTAATAACGCGCCAAAGTGCAAGATTATCGGCAAACATGGCGATATCGCAGTCCAGTTCGTTGGCACAATCGTTGATGTAGACAATGAACGAAATACGGCCGAGAACAGAGCCTTGGGGAACACTAATCTCAACCTCAACCTTGGCCGACTGTTTGTCGCTGATATGAAAAGTTTGTGAGCGGCCAGTTAAGAAGTTTTCTATACATGTCAGAAGTATACCTCTTAATAATATGCGGTTGAGTTTATAAAGAAGGCGGTGGTGCAGCACGCTATCAAAAGCCTTTTTGAAGTCGATATAGACTGCGTGCACCGTATTTCCTCTATCGACCGCCTCAGTCCAACGTTCTAAACAGTAGAGCATATTTGTGGCGCAAGACTTATCTCCGCGGAAACCGTGCTGGACCTTGAAAAGCAGATGATTATGTTCTAGGAACTGCATTAGTTGTTGTTTAATTATGTTTTCTATTATTTTGCAGCAAACTGAAGTAAGGCTTACCAGTCGATAATTTTTTGCAGAGACCCGTCTTCCATCCTTATAGAGCGGCGTAATCCATGCATATTTCCAGTCAACTGGTAGACATCCGGTCTGGAAGGTTGTTTGGAAAAGCGTAGAGAGTGGTTGTGCCAGTTCTCTCGCGAGCTCTTTCAACAACTTTGCAGGAACTTCATCGGGACCCGGTGACTTAGATGCCTTTAACCCAAAAGTTCCTTGAGGACAATAGTCTCGGTTAAATAAACAGTCTCGACTATTGTATCCATTTCGAAGCCATCGGTAGGGTAATCGTATCTCGTTTCCTTTGTGAAAACAGACCTTGAAAAATTCCGAAAGATTCAATTCCATTCAATTTATTTAGGGAAATAGGCATGGGCCTTTGAGTCCCCTATTTGTAACGTAAAATTAAGTGTGGTATACAGAGAAACCATGTGGGTTGAAAAGATACAAACGGCGGTCATAAAATATGACAATTGGTGCGTGACTCTTGAGGGTTAAGATAAATTCCTCATCGCTCAGATTCTTTTGGAACATAAAACTGCCAAGGTTCCTTTTAACGCTTTCCAGCGATGGTAACATCACAATGTCTATAGGGAGGGTGATTCCATGTGTTGACTACTCTGACAAAGAAGGAGAACTTGCGCACATCCATTCTCGCCTGCTGGACGCGAAGTTTCAATGGGTGAACTCGAAGATGGGTCGTAGCAGCAAATTCAAAGAAGTTCTAGGATTCCAGGCAACAATCCAATCCCTTCAAAATGTGGAATGTGTGCAGGAGATCACCACGCATTTGCCTATAAACTCAAAGGGAACAGATTAAAATTCATTAGGCGGGTTGGATATGGCAAGGAGCTTTGACTCCTAACCATTTTGGTGGCTTTCCTCTGTACTCTTTCGAGTCAGTTCTGATCTTGAACTGTCCAGGGTTTCTAGGCTTGCACAGCATATTCCTTATGCGGCCTAATGAATGTTCAAAAAGTCTTAACGAAGAGATCTTCTTTGAAATCAAAAACGCTCGTCTGATGGCATGCAGCACCGCGATTGCGCTCTTCGCCAATTTCGAGCAGTGAGAGGATGGTTTTAAGGTGGTGGTCGTCAGCACACCACGGTCCTTTTGGGTTTCCACGTTTTTTAAGGTTTCACCAATGAGAAAGTAGCTTCAACTTTCGGCAGATCCAGATGGGTTGCCTAAGCAAAGTATTGTACACTTATCAACGTTGAACCGCAAAAGCCAATGATTCGACCACTCATCTAACCGAGTTAGGTTGATCGGTAGTTTATGTTCGTCAGCAGGGCTCTGAATTAAATTCCGGATATTAATGTCGTCGTCAAACATTGCTGCTTCACATTCAAGATTCCTGACACAACCCTCCACGTATATTAAAACAGTATTAGCCCTAGTATTGAACCCTGAGGAACCCCACTCTCAACCGCAGCAGAACTTGACCTCTCTTGGCCGATGCACACAACCTGGCGCCGACCCACGAGGAAGTTTTCGATCCACTTCAGGAGGTAACCTTCTATTCCAATTCTTTCTAGCTTGCACAGCAGTCTCTTATGCGGCACAGTATCTAAGGTCTGTTGAAAGTCAATGAAGTCGATGTGAACCACGTGTCTATCTTCAAGTGCTTGGATCCACCTATGGAGCGAATACAGCAAATTTTGTTGTGCAGGATCTTCCTTTTCTGAACCCATGTTGACAGCTTGATAACAAATTAGGAGTCTCTAGGAATTTCCCCAATTCGATCTTGATCATCCTTTCCATAATCTTGAAAAGGATGCATGTCAAGCTTATGGGCCTGTAGTTTGTCACTGACACCCAGCTACCGCTTTTGTACAAGGGAGTTATATGTGCCAGCTTCCAATCAAAAGGAAGTGTTCCGGAGTCAAATGAATTTTGAAAGAGCACTGACAGAGGTGCGGAAAGTTCATTGGCTAGTTCTTTCAGAAGCTTGGGTGGAAGCTGGTCTGGTCCGGCGGATTTCGACTCTTTTAGTTCTTTTAATTCCTTTCGGATCAGAAATTCTGAGAATAGTATGTGGCTTATGCTTACAGTCGGCGGTTTATCCACTGAGGTACGAAAGAACCTTGCCTCGTTTGTGAAGACTGAGCGGTAGAACTGTGAAAAAGTTCTCGGCTTTTCCCTGTTTTCAGAAATTTCGACACCCACCACAGTTCTTAAACAGTGGTATTTGATGCCTATTCCTTGTACATCTGCGGAGGTATCTGTAGACTAACTTTGGATTCTGCGTTTCCTTTTGCAGCAAAGTCTTCTCGAATTCTCTTCGCGTTTTAAGAATAAGGCTTCTCGGTTTGTTTCTCTGTGTTTTTAAACTTATGCGACTTGATTAGCCTCGCAATATTTTCTCCACAACTTGTGCTTCCTGTTTATTTCCCTTGTTAAGTTGCTATCTATCCACCCAGGACGCTTGCTGTGATGGATACTCGTTAGTGGGCAGTGGTTGTCCATAAGTTGCAGAAGAACATTTCGGAAGGACTCCGAATCTTCGTTCACGGTGTTCGAAAACATTGAGGTCCAGTTGATGTCTGTGTAATCTGCTCGCATCTGATGAAAGTTTCCTTGTCAATAGTTACGCCGCTTTTTCTCTAAAGCAAGCGCAACGGAGAATAAGGACTAGTCCCAAATAAGCACCACACGATCACTATGACCGAGCGGAGGCATTGAAATAATCTCGTAATTACTGCCTGATGTTTTTGTGAAAACCAGGTGAAGACAGTTAGCCCTATGTCCTTCGCGTGTTCTGGTGGGGAAAGGGACATGTTGTGTGAGGAGTGCCTTCAAGGTCTTTTGGAGAAAAACATAATCAAAAGTCGATTTAGGCATGATGATTGAACAGTGCTCCAGTTAATTCCTCGTGCGTTGAAGTAACCCATAATCATGACATTAGGTCGACTTTAGAAATTTTCAATTTGTTCCAACAAGTGGATGTCTGCGACTCGGTCTATCCTAGGTGACCGATAGACAATGAGGACATCCAGACATGGAGAGAGAGATGATCAGCCTTCGCACTTTCTTCAGTAAGGTCTATACCCTCGGTGGTCCTCAGCAGGGGTATCTGATCCTTGCTCCGTGTATTCTGCCAGAGTTAACCGTAATAGAGTTTCGGGTTCGCGGTGGCCCGGTTCAGTATGTCCACTTCGAACTCCTGTCTTGTTCAAACAATAAGGCCCTAGACCAGATTTCTATGCATTTTGTACACATTTAGAAATGCAGGAAATCCATCCGTAAGCGATTTTTCCACAATCTACGCTTTTTGTTAACTTAGATTTTTAAGGCCTGCGTAAGCCATCGCGGTCTATTCGTTAGCCTTTTTTTCTCAAAATCGGAAAGTGACTTTCCATAAACCTGTGCAGTATTTCCCGGAACGTTTCCCAGTCCTCGGTCATGTTTCAAACGAATAAAGGTTCCCTCTGAGTGTGCGTGAGTTTGGCCCTCATTCCATCGAAATTGCCTTGCCATATATTCCTTCTGCCTGTTGTGGGTTTTTCTGGTATAGAAAATAGTGAGTACTCCCATCGCAGTACCACGTGGTCAATTTTACCTAGTGGCGGTAGACATGAAACTTCGTCGATGCTGTCCTGCGACTTCGTGAGAACTAGGTCCAGGTAATTGACCTGTTGTCTTTCGCACACCCTTGATGTAAAAGTGACATGCTGTGTGAGAAGTAGCTTAAGCGTCATGCTCAGAAGGCAACCGTCAAAGGCTAGATAAGAACTATGTGCGCAGGCCAAGCCCCAGTCGATTTGAGGCGCATTGAAGTCACCCATGATCAGGATATCCAACCGTGTGGAAATCTTTTCAAGTTCCTCTATCAGGTAAGCGTCAGCTACGGGGTCTCTTCTCAGTGGACCGTAAACTGTCAGGACATCTAGACTTCATGAACCTGGCACTTTTAGGGATAGCCATTTCACTCGGAAGTAGACGCCAATTTATAAGTTTTGCCTAAAACTGTAATTTAGCTTTTCACATATGTGAGTACGCCGCCTCCAAGACGCTCTTTCCTGTCTTTTCTAAAAAGTTGGTAGCTAGCCATAGTTACCTACCGGTCGTCCACATGTTGGGACAACCAAGTTTCTGTTACGGAAATTATATCTGGAGATAGATCGCAGACATGAATCTTAAGCTCGTCGAGCTTCGATAATATATTCTGTGCATTGGTGTACAGAAATGTTAGTTTTCGGTTTGCTCGGAAAGTGCTAACAGTCAGGTGCGAGCCCCCGTTTTCTGGGCCGACAGCATGGTAATCCGGAACGGGCCTCTCCAGGGGGAGAAAAATAGACGATGGATCACTTGGTTGTTGTAAATAACCAAATTTGTTTCCCCTTCGCTGAGCCACCGTCTCAGTTGGATGACAAGTTGATGGCGTTTTTTCCGCTCCGCAGGTGAGAAGTCCTGTTGAAAAAAACTCCAGGGTTTGAGTTTTTAACTTAAAGCGCCTAGACAGAATGAGACTGGCTTCCTGGCTACTGGTCAAGATAACTTTTAGAGGCCTAGGACGTGTTGATTAAGGTTGGCTCTCAGGCCGTTTTCCAATGCGGAAGGTTTTTTCCAGTTCAATCGACGTATTGGGTTCCAGCATATTGTTCAAAGTTCATGAAAGTGGTTCATCTCTTTGAAATATCGGTCTACTGGAGTTTTAGCTGTTAATTCAGATAGCCCCTATGTTATGGAACCTTTTTTCTGTCAGCTGCATTTTTTATGCCTACCACGCTGTCTTCCATTATCGTGTGGGAAGGTTTCACGTTGTTCATTGGTGATGATGGAGCAGATGCTGATTGGCTATATGTTGGCTTTGATCCTTTTTTTGGTTTCGGTGAAGCCCACGGCTCCGACGATTTTGAATCGCAGGTGGTAGTTCCGGTTGCGGAATCAATACCACTGCTTGTGCTTGGTGTGTGAATCTCAGTATTTCCTATGGTGGGCAAGGCAATGGTCGAAGCCCCTGGTTTGAGCTTTTCTGAGGCATCTCTCGAAGTCGGTTTCCCATTAACGTTTTCCTTCTTGGTGTCAGATTTGCGTTTTCGAAGGCTTTTTTTGTTTTAGGCGGACTGTTTTTGTCCTACACCATTGCTACTTGTTGTGCGGGAGTAGCTGCCAAAGTTGTTGTTAGGATACCCTTTGATCGAGTATTAATGGTTTTGCTCCTGGTAAGTCGCTCAGTGGACTCCTGAGTGACATCTACTGCATAAGAGGCGCCTTTAACTCAGATTTAATTTCTTATCTTATCCTCGAGCTGGTTTAGCTTCATGGACAGTTTCTAACAGCCAACACAAATGACAGTGCCGTCAATAGCGTGAATATTAATTTGAGAGAACACATGCCGCCGTGATGAAGTGGTTGAGTGGTTAACGAGCATCGCCATGTCGTTGGTGGTCGCGGTCTCAATCCCAGCTTGTGGCATTACTTTTTGAATTCTTGTGTGGTGACTTACGAACTAACGAATGGCTAGGTTTAGGTTTAGGTTACACTACCAGCGATTTTATACAAGCAGTATATAAGTTATCTACTCCACTTTTTTGCAAATTTATGAAAGCCGTCTGCTAGTGGAAGTTTTTGGAAGTATTTGTTTTAACAAGTTACTCGATATATATTTCACAATCAGTTAGACAGGATATGGATAATGAACGACTCAGCCTGTTTTGTATATACATTCAGTGACGATGACTGCGCTCTGGTGCGTTAATTGTTTGATGACCGGCGTGCGGGTAGTTATCCTCTGAAATTTCGTCCCCCGGGTTGGAGGGTGCCGTGATGATTGCTCGGCCATCTGGCGCACTGGCACTGGCGTTTAAATGTGTTCGTCTGAGCGGTCCCCGAGTGGCCGATTGCTCTGGCCAAACTGAGTCTCAACACCGAATATGGGTTTGGGTAGGCCGTTGCACTTGTTAATAGACCGAGGGCCTTTAAACCATGACTGAAGCAACTCGCGGCTAATGTGATTATCACCTCTTGCGAGAATTTCATCTTTGTCGAACTTGAATTTGTGACCATTTCTCGCCGAATGAGCCACGACTTGAGAATTGGCGTCATTTCGCCGTACTGCTGCCACGTGTTCGGCTATTCGCGTCCGACGCAGTCTTCCGGTTTTTCCGAGGTAATTGCTTTGCCCACAACTGCACCAGATCCAATAAATAACTCCATATTTGTTCGCTCACATACATTATTATTGTATAAATTGGTACTATTTACCATTTAACTAAGGGGTAAATTTGCTCCTGTAGTGTGCTCTGGGCACTTGAATTAGAAACTTATTAGTATTATTCCATTAAAAGGACAAATTTGCCTGAATTTAGAATTTTCCTGTACACTCAAAGTTAATTGTAATAATAACTCACAGTTACACAGTGATTTACAGGTTTTGATAAAATAACGATCACGATGCGTTGCGAAAAGCGCCAAAAATCTCAAGGATATGCAAATGCTTATATTGCTGCTCTAAGTAAAATAAAACACCTATCAGTAGCATGACGAGGAAAACAGGAAACCAAAAGTCATCAGATTGTTAGCTTAAATCAGGAACAGCATCCTGATTGGATATGATGTCTCGCGGCAGAAAAAAAAAACGATGCAATTTTTAAATCCATTAAATCTTAACTGGTGTCCGTAAAGGGAGTATTTGTAGTCATCAGCGTGCTTTCTTACTGCTCTGTATAGACTCAAGACATGGAAACTCCTGTAGTTCTCGAACAGCGATAGCTGCATCTTCTACGGATGTTTTTCCTCTTCTCGTTTCAAACAGAACCGAGTTATGATTCTGAGTACGCTCACGATGCAGACCATACAAGGCCTATTTGCTCAAAAATTGAAAAGTTTAATCTCAACTCTTCTGTAAGGCCATGTTTGGTTCGGCGCCATAATGGAATCTCCTACATTTACCTTTTGGATGTAACTGGAATCAATCGAAAATTAAGACTGTTCTGCGATTATGTCCATGTGAGCATTGCAGATTTCAAATTCGGTGAAGGTACGTTTTCGATTATTATTCGTGAAACCTGAACGTTACGTTCTCCGACTTTGACTTTAAAAGCTTCGTCTGTCTCAAAGCCCAAAGCGAAGGTTACGGTTGGCAGGAAATGGGCCAGGACCGTTTGGAGGCAACCAGTGTATCCGGCGTCAATATTTTGCGTACGAAGGAATCTCACGGTCAAATTGCCTACTGATTGTACGAAAATGCTTTTTTTGGTGTGTACATTCGTGTTTCACCCTGTATGGATAACCATGCCGGCGAATAATGTTTGTAAAGTCGAATAAATCTTAAGATTTGTGCGAACAATAATGTACGTTGATAATGCGGAATTTTCCAAGCAGGTCACACCGCTTTGGTTGATATGATAATGGAAAGAACTTAAGCTTATGCAGCCTTCTAGATATGATAGGTCCTAGGACCGTCCACTATTTTGTCGCACATCGTTGCATCTGCATCTTCCCTCATCCAGGGCATCCATGTTGGCATTTCGTATTCAAAATTTGGTGAAATGAGCGAACCAAAGATTGGCACGAACATTTTGGGAGGAAAGTTTACGAAATAACGCGTTCATATAGATTTATTTCAATTAATATCTTGTTTTATAGGCCCCCATAAGGGTACCTTCATGGTAAAATAAAAAAAATAAAAAAAAACATTTCTGAGTGAAATTTAGAATGAGTTAGCTGTAACTGTACAGTGTTCAGTTTATGTTTCTTAAAAGGCATTTAAATATGTAAAACCGTAAGCGGACACTGAAAAAGCTCCGTAAAATTTGGTTGAAAACAACAAAATGATTGGGATTTGATAAATTTTTAAGAAGAAAACGACTGTCGGTAGGTAAATATGAGTGTGGGACAGAAACAGCTCTGCAGGTGAGAGTATATAAGTGTTCGAAAGGTTCCTCTGCATGGTAAACTTTCTAAACAATATGAAGCTGTTCGATGCAGTGATCTGGGCTTTTGCACCCAAGGAGTTAAGAGCTCCAACCCCCACCTCCACGTGTGAGCAATGGAGTTATGCAGAGTACCAGCCAGCCATACCCAAACTCAGGCGCTGCGGCGCCCGAGCCTCGAACTCGCGACCTGGTTGGGCAGAAGTCCAACGCTCTACCCACTGCGCCACGAGCTCGTTGTCTTGCCGGTTTCGATCGGGAATATTGACAATGGTAATGGGGCACTCACAGATCGGTTACATGACTCACTCGTCCCGTTGTGCCTTGGGGCTAACTCTCAAGCCCCGCCAGCAGCCGTATAGCAGCTAAGTATATAGGCAGAATAACATAACCGACAAAGACAAGGGGGGCTGGAATGGCCATTTCTGGCTTATTAGCCGTCATCAGCCAGCCATACCCAAACCCAGGCGCTGCGGCGCCCGAGCCTCGAACTCGCGACCTTGTTGGGCAGAAGTCCAACGCTCTACCCACTGCGCCACGAGCTCGTTGTCTTGCCGGTTTCGATCGGGAATATTGACCATGGTAATGGGGCGCTCACCGATCGGTTACAGGACTCACTCGTCCCGTTGTGCTTTGGGGCTAACTCTCAAGCCCCGCCAGCAGCCCGTAAGACAGCTAAGTATATAGGCAGAATAACATAACCGACAAAGACAAGGGAGACTGGAATGGCCATTTCTGGCTTATTAGCCGTCATCAGCCAGCCATACCCAAACCCAGGCACTGTGGCGCCCGAGCCTCGAACTCGCGACCTTGTTGGGCAGAAGTCCAACGCTCTACCCACTGCGCCACGAGCTCGTTGTCTTGCCGGTTTCGATCGGGAATATTGACAATGGTAATGGGGCGCTCACCGATCGGTTACATGACTCACTCGTCCCGTTGTGCCTTGGGTCTAACTCTCAAGCCCCGCCAGCAGCCGTAAGGCAGCTAAGTAGAAAGGCAGAATAACATAACCGACAAAGACAAGGGAGACTGGAATGGCCATTTCTGGCTTATTAGCCGTCATCAGCCAGTCATACCCAATACCAAGTGTGGCACACCTGGGATTCGAAACCCACGACCTTTGGTATTTGAGTCGAACGCTCTACCATTGAGCCACGGGCTCGTTGTTTTTGTCGGTTGTGATCGGGAATATGATGATAGTGTGGGGCTCACCGATCTGCTTAAGGAACATGTATGTTCCGTTGTGCCCTGGAGCTCAGACTAGAGCCCTCGCAGGCGGTCGCATAGCGACGTTCAGCATATGATGAAATGGAACCGACAAAGACAAGGGAGACCGGAATGGCCATTTCTGGCTTATTAGCCGTCATCAGCCAGTCATACCCAATCCCAAGTGTGGCACACCTGGGATTCGAACCCGCGACCTTTGGTATTTGAGTCGAACGCTCTACCATTGAGCCACGGGCTCGTTGTTTTTGTCGGTTGTGATCGGGAATATGATGATAGTGTGGGGCTCACCGATCTGCTTAAGGAACATGTATGTTCCGTTGTGCCCTGGAGCTCAGACTAGAGCTCTCGCAGGCGGTCGCACAGCGACGTTTAGCATATGATGAAATGAAACCGACAAAGACAAGGGAGACCGGAATGGCCATTTCTGGCTTATTAGCCGTCATCATCCAGTCATACCCAATCCTAAGTGTGGCACACCTGGGATTCGAACCCGCGACCTTTGGTATTTGAGTCGAACGCTCTACCATTGAGCCACGGGCTCGTTGTTTTTGTCGGTTGTGATCGGGAATATGATGATAGTGTGGGGCTCACCGATCTGCTTAAGGAACATGTATGTTCCGTTGTGCCCTGGAGCTCAGACTAGAGCTCTCGCAGGCGGTCGCATAGCGACGTTTAGCATATGATGAAATGGAACCGACAAAGACAAGGGAGACCGGAATGGCCATTTCTGGCTTATTAGCCGTCATCAGCCAGTCATACCCAATCCCAAGTGTGGCACACCTGGGATTCGACCCCACGACCTTTAGTATTTGAGTCGAACGCTCTACCATTTGAACCACGGGCTCGTTGTTTTGTCGGTTGTGATCGGGAATATAATGATAGTGCGGGGCTCACCGATCTGCTTAAGGAACATGCATGTTCCGTTGTGCCCTTGAGCTATCAGATATATATATATATATATATATATATATATATATATATATATATATATATTAAAAATAAAGTTAAGTTCTTTGAGAACAAAATAACTTTATTGTGTAAATTTTCGATTTTGGTGCCCCAGTTCGTCGTCAGACAAATGGGAGATGTACAGAAAACAGTTAACATTAAATAGTGCCTAACACAAGATTCTATGGTTGGCTAGAGTTTGAGCCAATAGACATCCAGAGTTTGAAGTTATATGATCGATAGTGGCTGTTTTTGCATCAACTTGACCTTGAGAAATTTGTAATTGGTATCTAAATCGATATGCCTGTTAATGCATGCCTCGTCTGAGTGCATTTCCTCCAGGAATTCGCGGCCTCTTCTTGTTGGGCAGGTGCCAACGATGCGGGTATCCTCCCATCCACATAGGTGTCCTGTGTCCAGTGTGTGCATGGCTACCTGCGATAAAGGGTCTCGTCTCCTCACCGCTAACTGATGTTCATGTAAACGGGTGGATAGAGATTTTCCGGTTTGGCCACAATAAACTGCATCACAACTGGTACACGGTATCTTGTAGACGAC